>JACMII010000522.1:0-14708 GCA_014805405.1 Bunonema sp. RGD898
CTGAACCCACCGAGCTCTGTTTCTCCTGGATGAGCGTCAACACGTCCTCCTCGAGGAAAAAGTCCTTCGAGCGGGCGTCCGTGAAGACGTAGATGAACGAGTGCGGAAGAGCGACCTCGAGCGCCACTTTGATGCCTTTATCGCGGTAACATATTTTAGAGGGGGATTTGCATAAAAGGCACCGGTCAGCGTCATTTCGGGACAGTCGCCGCCACCGTAGACGTGAACCTTGTCGAGCTGACGTTGGAAGAAGAGCGCGTCGGTCGTGTTGATGACCTCTCCGATCTCTGAAATATTGTGTGTAGTGCCGAAAGAATTAAATTAAGAAGAACAGCGAACGACACGCATACCCGGATCGTGGAAGGGCACCAGCACGTAGTTGTAGATCAACTTCTCGCGCTGCGACATGACCGTCTCGAAGATGCGGCGCGCTCCCTCGCGCACCTAATTCTCGCATGTACCGAAAGGGGCATGCCTGCTTCACTCACCTGCACGAGATCGTCGAACATGGAGCCGGTACTGTCGAAGACGAACACCAGCGACGAGGTGCCAGGCGGCGGTCCCGCGGCAGGCTCGAACGGCGGGCGGCCGATGTTTTGCGGACCCCATGCGGCGACGGCGCCGGCGGTGAGCGCCGCCAAAAAGGCCAACAGCCGAAGAAGCTGAAGATGCGGCGGCGCCATGACGCCGCGCGTGCGCAGACCCTCTTCTCCTCTTTGCTTTGAGTGCGGTCCGCACAGTGAGTCTGAAGAAGGAATCGATGAAGGGAAAGACAGGATTAAAGCGAGCAGAGGACGACGCAACAAGTAGGTGCCAATCTGGCTGCACCACTCGCCGCAAGTCTCTGCTGCCGTAGGCCGAGATCCGCGACAATGAGTGAGCGAGGGCGGGGCTAGACTTCTTGGTGCCTGATCGAGCGAGTGAGCGAACGAGTGAGCGAGCGAGCCCCCATCGATTGGTAGGCTGCTGATTTGATCAGTTCAGTGGCCGTGTGCAGGGTCGTTTGGAGAACGGTTCTCCATGAAGAGACGTCGAGAGAACGCGATCTCCATTAGAGATGCACTCTCCAGCGACTCTGCACGCGGTCACAGCTCCTCGCTGTATGACGACACTGTATCTTCATAAGTTGATGTGTGTGCGGTGGTGGTCACTGTCGGTGTTCTGCGCTGAGATTTACGAGAGAAGTCGGATTCAGAACAAGCATTATGTGTGGTCGTGAAAATGAACGTACTCTTCTGGGCGCGTTTTACTTCCTCGCTCATAGTATTCGACTTGCAGCAACAGTGGCAGCCGTAATGCAGGTCGCGGGTTCTCAAAGAGCGCTGGCAATTGTAAATACCAGAGCAGGTTTATTTGAGGTGTTAGTTTTCTGACTGTGATTATTCCTACTTTCTCGCCACCTGCAGACATCTCTCAAACAGCACTGCTTTCGCTTTCTCAGATAAATGTTTGTACTCGTCCGATAGTTTCAGCTTCTCGAGCTCTACTACCGTCGAGTACAAGTTGACGCAGTGGGTCTCAAATATTTTGACACTTTAATGTAAATGAGCTGGAAAGGCTTACGAGAAGTGTAGGGAGGTTGCATTTATTCGCGAGTTGAAGTTTCTTCTCCCTCGACAGCGCTGTGTATCAATACATTTCCAGAATTTCTTACATCTCTTATTACCTGATGACTGTGATCTGAGGAACTGCTCACAGTCACGCACCAGATTCTTGACGTCGTAGAAATCGGCCAGCTTCAGAATGGCTTCCACGTTGCTGTCTGTAACGCAAACTGAGGCACAAAATAAGCAGACAAACCGTCAATGCGTTGTCGAGTCGGATAAATTGCGCGGAGGAAGGCGACGAAGTCATTGCAGTCCACGTCTTTGATCGGGATCTCTTCAAGTGGGCGCCCTATACGTTGGCCGAAAAACATGTCCTCGAAGACGGGTGAGTGAATTGACAGAAGCTGTAACAATCCGTACATTATATTTCTAACAAAGCTTTCATGGATACCGTTTTGTTGACATGAAGACGGTGACCGTCGATTAGTAGAACAATATCCGTGAGAAATTCGGTCGACGATGAGAATTGTGCTTCCAATGGATAGTTAATCCCTTCCAGCTTCGTCACAACAATGCGCACTTCAACTTCGGTCGAGTTGTTTCGGACCCACGGATTGAATTCGGTCATCAGATCGGCCCAGCTGATAAACGTCGGTCGACCCCATTCCCCTTTACAGTTGTCGTTGTTGTATATCCTTTGTTCCTGCAGACTTCCATTCTTACTTCGCATATTTCCCCCACCTCCTTCGTGTGAGTCCGTGTACTTCCGTCTTGAGCGATCAGAGAAAACGTTGCCTTGCAGTGGATGAACCACCTGTGACTCATGTATGAGCGCGCCACAACAATGTGTGCAGTACCTATGAAGCATCTTTGAGGTGTCATTGCAATACAGGAAGACTCCGAGATGCCGTATATTGTTTGTCCTGTTCGATTTCTCAGACCGCACACATATTTTCCTGTTGGCCCTTCTATTAAATACTGCCAGTACAGAAAGGTACTCACCACGGAACCCCTACGACTGTTGTCGGCGTCGAGAAATTCTGCCGATCTTCCGCCCATGTGTTAAGGTTCTCGATTTTCATCCGAATCGTGCCACTAGCTGTAATATCGATTTCCTGTCAGCCTATCACTCTGATCACCAATTTCGTCGCTCATGTTGAAGGTGAGCAGGGCGAATGCGTTGCGCTCAATTCGTCAATCGAGAGATAAGGACGATCGATCTTCGGACGATCAGCACCTACAACTAGCTGCAAAGGGAAATTCGTCATCTCGTCATCATTCATGAAACAATGGGATGTGAGAACGAAGGAAACTGATTTTGGGAACTTCCATCTGAAAGCGTCGCACTGTTTCGGTGCCTGCGACGGCAGACTGCAAGGAGAGGTTGAGGAGCCAAGGGAGCTAGAGTGATAAGCGAGGAAGACCGGTCCGAAACTCTGGTTCATAGTAGAATTATGAACTCTTGTGTGGTGTTCTCAAATATTCTGACCTTCCCAGCATAGAATTGATTCCTTCAGCGTCGGCCACTCCTCGAGCACTTGTCGAATTAGTTCATCATTGCGTGTTTTCACTGTCACACAGTGGAGGCAGTTGATGAGGCGATTCATTTATCCCTTGCAAGGACGAGCTTACAGCATCTGACAATCCCTATAGCAGATAATTCAGATCGACTGGAAAAGATAAAGTGTGGAGCAAAATGATTCTTTGGCCATAAGTGAAGGTCGATAGAAAATTGGGCAGATTTTGATGCCTCAAAACATGTCTTCGGGTCGTGCCAGGGGAATATCAGTTGGTCATCGGAAGGAGCCCACCGAGTACTCTATGCCTGAAAATATCAAAAACGGTTTACAAACAAAAAAGTTAAAGAGTGTGGGTCAGAACTTATTCTCCAATCCAATAGAAACCGAATATGTGAGTTTTCATGTTTTATCGAGCTGACATCCACGCCGGACAGTCGCGATCCGACAGAATGGCGTTCGAATGAATCGGGACACACGGGCACAGTAAGACATGCATACCTGGCCAGAAGCCAATAGAACACTATACACCAGATGGAGGAACAAGTCTTTATGGGGCGCGGGTCCTGAAAGTGTTTGAGATGGCGGTCGATCGAGTCAATATGCGAAGTGTATCCAAAGAGGGGAGACGTTTCATTGAATTCGATTGGGTTCGCTCTCTCAACGAGTAGAATCTCCCTCTCTCCCTATCAAGGAATCATTGTCTCAGCGTGTCGTGACGAGTGAGTGCAATGCAGTTGATCGGGCATTCAGGTTATTATGCAGTTGGCATTTTCTGGTTCCTCTCGTTTCACTATCTTCGCTACCTTCAGACACCTCTCGAACAGTGCTCCTTTTGAGTCGCTAGATAGATGTGCGTACTCGTCTGACTGTTTCAGCGCCTCGAGCTCGGCTACCGTCGAGTATAAGCAGACGCAGTGGACCTCAAAGATTTTGACACATTACTGCAAACGGGCTGGAAAGGCTTACGAGAAGTCCAGGGAGTTTGCATTTGTCTGCGAGTCGAAGTTTCTTCTCTCTCGACAGTTCTGTATTTCAATATATTTTCAAAATTGCATACATTCCTTATTACCTGACTGTGTTTTGAGGAACTGTTCACAGTCGTGCACCAGTTTTTCGACGTCGTAACGATTGGCCAACGTTAGAATAGCTTCCACGCTGCTGTCTGTGACACAAACTGAGACACAAAACAGACGAACAAACCGTCAACTCGCCGTCGCGTTGGGTAGATTGCGCAGAGGAAAGTGTGGAACTCGTTGTAGCTCACGCCTCTGATCGGGATCTCTCCAAGCGTACGTTCGGCATGTTGGCCGAAAAACATGTCCTTGAAGACGGGCGAGTGAATTGACAGAATCTGTAACAATCCGTACATCACATTTCTAACCAAGCTTCTACGAATACCGTCTTGTTGACGTGAATACGATGCCCGTCGACGAGAAGAATGACATCAGCACGCATTTCAGTCGGCGATGAGAATGAAACGTGCAGTGGGTAGTCGATTCCTTCCAGTTTTATCACAACAAAGCGCACTTCCACTTCAGTCGAGTTGTTTCGAACCCACGGATTGGATTCGGCCATCAGGTCGACCCAACTGATAAACTTATCCTGACCCCATCCTTTTTTACAGTTGTCGTACGTGCATGCAGGCTGCAGACTTTCAACCATACTTCACGTATTTTCTCACCGCATTCTCTGTGTAAGTCCGTGAACTTCCGTCTTGAGCGATCAGAGCAAACGTTGCTTTGCAGTGGATGGACCACCTGTGATTGATGTATGAGCGTGCCGCGACAATGTGTGTAGTACCTATGAAGCATCGTTGAAGTGTTGTTACAAAACAAGCCGACCCCGAGATGCCGTACATTATTTGTCGTGTCCGATTTCTTGGACCACGCACACGTTTCCCTGCCGTCCTCCTATTACATTCTGCCAGTACAGAAAGGTGCTCACCATGGAACCCCTGCGACTGTTGTCGGCGTCGAGAAATGCCACTGATCTTCCGCCCATGTGTTGAGGTTCTCGATCTTCGTTCGAATCGTACCGCTGGCTGTAATATCAATTTCCTGCTAGCCTACCACTCTGATCACCAATTTCGTCGCTCATGTTGAAGGTGAGCAGGGTGGATGCGTTGCACTCAACTGGCCAACCGATAGCATAAGACGATCAGCACCCTGCAACTAGTTACTAAGGGAAATTCGTCATCTCACAATTTACGAAACATCTTTTAAAAGGGTAGGATGTAAGACGAGGAAAGCTCTGATTTTGGGAACTTCCATCTGAAAACATCATTGTCCCGATGCCTGCGACGGCAGAGACTGCAAGGAGAAGTTGAGAAACCAAGGGTCTAGAGTGATAAGCAAAGAAGACCGGATCGAAGCTCGCCTGTTCATGCAGTGGAGTTATGAAATCTTATGTGTTGCTCTCAAATGCGTTGGCCTTCTCAGCATACAATCGATCTCTTAAGTGTCAGCTAGTCCTCAAATACTCGTCGAACTGGATTATCGTTGCGTGTTTCACTGTTGTGCAATAAAGCCATGAAATTACTAATAACGAGTTGATGAGACGACTTATTCTTCCTTCGCAAGAACGAGCTTACAGAATTTGACAATCCCTGCAGCAGGTAATTTCGACCGGTTCTTTTAATTCGGTTTCTGATGTGATCGAATAGAAGCGAGCATTCTGGATTCTTTTCCTTTAGACTCAATCAAAACTTGCTCTCAAGTAATTTCCAGGCATCGTTCAACTATTCGAGGTTCATTCAACATATCGAAGGTCAAATGTAGACAACTGTGAGAGGTGTATGGTGGGCTCCTGTCCAAACACTAACACACAGCGCTTATGAGATTTGACTTGCGATATCATCATCATCAGCATCAACATCAACGACAAATGAGCAGAAGCAGGAAGCACGTGCAACTAAGAAGACAAGACGAGGCCTGATACGTATGAACTCTAGAACAAGTTTATTCAAAGTGTTACCACCCCGACTGTGAGAACTCCTATTTTTTCACCACCTCCAGGCATCTCTCGAACAGCGCTGCTTTCGCTTCGTTGGATAGATCTGCGCCCTCGTCCGACGGTGTCAGCGCCTCGAGCTCTTTCACCGTAGAGTACAATTTGGCACAGCAATCCTCAAAGATTTCGACATCGTCTTGATGCAAACGGTCTGAAAGGCTTACGAGAAAATCAGAGAGATTGCATTTCTCCGCAAGTCGACGTTCTTTCTCTTTCGCCAGTGCTGCGTTTCAGTGTAGTTTTAAAATCACACACATCTCTTATTACCTGACCGCATCTGGATGAACTGTTCACAGTCGCGCACCAGATTTTTGACGTCGTAGAGATTAGCCAGCTTCAGAATAGCTTTCACGTTGTTGTCTATGACGCAAGCTGTGACACAAAACGAACGAGCAAACGAGCCAACCGTCGATTCGCCGCCGCGTTGGATAGATAACGCAGAGGAAGGTGTGGAACTCGTTGTAGTCCACGTCTTTGATCGTCACTTCGTTCAATGATTGGTCTGCAAGTTCGCCGAAGAACATGTCCTCGAAGACGGACGAGTGCATTGCGAGGTACTGAAAATATGGAGTTGACACAGGTTATTGAATGTCCATGAATACCGCCTTGTTGACGTGCAATCGGTGAGCTCCGACGAGCAGAACGACATCGGTGTGCATTACCGTCGATGATGAGAATGAAACGTGCAGCGGGTAGTCGATTCCTTCCAGCTTCGTCACAACGATGCGTACTTCCACTTCGGTCGAGTTGTTTCGAACCCACGGATTGGATTCGTTTATCAGGTCGGCCCAACTGATAAACTTAGTCTGACCCCATGCCGTTCCACAATTATTGTCGTCGGACGTGTGCGTATCCTGCAGACGTCTAGTCATACTTTACACATTTCCTCTCACTTCATGTGTGTGAGCCTGTGCGCTTCCGTCTTGAGCGATCAGAGAAAACGTTCGTTTGTAATCGACGGACCATCTGTGATTCGTGCATGAGCGTGTCACGACGATGTGTGCAATACCTGTGCTCCATCTCCGAAGTCTCGTTACAAAAGATGTAAACTGCAAGATGCCGCACATAGCCTGACATGTCGCAGTTCTTAGACGTCGCGACCAGTTTCCTGTCGTCCTCTTATCACATTCTGCCAGTACAGAAAGGTACTCACCACGGAATCCCCGCAACTATTGTTGGTGCCGAATCTTGCCTCTGATCTTCCGTCCACTTGTCGAGATTTTCGATCTTCATCCGAATCGTGCCGCTGACTGCAATATCCATTCCCACCAGTTTACCACTCGGATCACCAATTTCCTCGTCGCCCATGTTGAAGGTGAGCAGGGTGAATGCGTTTCAATCAACTGATCGACTGAGAAGAGCGACCCTGCACCTGCAGCTGGTTGTGAAACGAAATTCACCGTCTCACAATTCACAAAGTGCCTTGAAGAAAGTGGAATGTGAGAACGGGGGAAACGAATTTTGGGAACTTCCGTCTGAAAACATCATTGTCCCGATTCCTGCGACAGCAGAGACTGCAAGGAGAAGTTGAGGAACAAAGGGAACTAGAGTGATAAGCGAAGGAGACCGGACCGAAGCCCACCGGTCGATAGTGGAACTATAAAATCTTGTGGTGTTCTCAAATGTTCTGACCTTCCTAGCATACACTCGATCCCTTCAGTGTCGGTTAGTCCTCGAATACTCGCCGAACTGGTTCATCGTTGCGTGTTTCACTGTCACCCAATAAAGCCTTTGAAATTACTAGTAACGAGTTGATGAGACGATTCATTTGTTCCTCGCAAGAACGAGCTTACAGCACCGACAATTCCCGTAGCAGACCGTTCCAATCGGCTCTTTTAACTCGACTGAAGATGTGGCCGGATAGAAGTGAGCATTCTACATTCTCTCCTTCTTAACTGAGTCAAAACTTGCTCTCAAGTAATTTTTAGACATTGTTCAACTGTTCGAAGTTCTTCCACGATGCAGAAAGTTAAATGCAGACAACTGTGAGGTGTGTGGTGGGCTCCTGTTCAAACACTGGTGCACAGCGCCGATGAGATTCGGCATTCAACATCATCATCATCATTATCATCATCGCCGACGATAAATGAACAGAAACAGGAAGCGTGTGCGATTAGGAAGACAAGACACAGCCTGACAAGTATGAACTCTAGAACAAGTTTATTCAGAGTGTTATCATCCCGATTGTGAGAACTTCTATTTCCTCACTACCTCCAAGCATCTCTCGAACAGTGCTCCTTTCGAGTCGCTAGATAGATGTTTGTACTCGTCCGATAGCTTCAGCGCCTCGAGCTCTGCTACCGTCGAGTACAAGTTGACGCAGTGACTCTCAAAGATTTTGACACTCTAGTGCAACGGCTTGGAAAGGCTTACAAGAAGTGTGGGGAGGTTGCATTTGTTCGCGAGTTGAAGTTTTTTCTCCCTCGACAGTGCTGTGTTTCAGCACATTTTCAAAATCGCACACATCTTTCATTACCTGAGTGTGTCCCGAGGAACTGTTCACAATCGCGCACCAGATTTTTGATGTTGTAGAAATCGGCCAACTTCAGGATAGCTTCCACGTTGCTGTCTGCGACGCAAACTGAGGCACAAAATAAGCAGACAAACCGTCAATTTGCAGCCGTGTTGGATAGATTACGCGGAGGAAGGTGACGAAGTCATTGTAATTCACGTCTCTAATCGGGATCTCTTCAAGCGACCGCTCGGCATATTGACCGAAAAACATGGCCTCGAAGACGGGCGAATAAATTGACAGAATCTGTAACAATCTGTATATTACATTTATAACCAAGCTTTCATGAATACCGTTTTGTTGACGTGAATACGATGCCCGTCGACGAGCAGAATGGCATCGGCGTGCATTTCAGTCGCTGATGAAAATGAAACTTGTAGTGGGTAGTCGATTCCTTCCAGTTTCGTCACAACAAAGCGCACTTCCACTTCGGTCGAGTTGTTTCGAACCCACGGATTAGATTCGTTCATCAGGTCGGTCCAGCTGATAAACATAAAATAACCCCATCCAACTTTGCAGTTGTCGTTGTCGTATGCCCTCATGTCGCCCTGTATACTTTCAACCATACTTCACATATTTTCCTCACCTCCTTCATGTGAGTCCGTGTGCTTCCGTCTTGAGCGATCAGAGCAAACGTTGCCTTGCAGTGGACGGACCACCTGTGACTGATGTATGAGCGTGCCACGACAATATGTGCAGTACCTATGAAGTATCTCTGAAGTGTCGTTGCAACGCAAGCCGACTCCGAGATGCCGTTCATCGTCTGTCCTGTCCGATTTCTCGGAAGCCACGTTTAATTTCCTGTCCACTCTTCTTTTGTATGCTGCCAGACAGAAAGGTGCTCACCACGGAATCCCTGCGACTGTTGTTGGCGCCGAGCGATGCCTCTGATCTTCTGTCCACTTGTCGAGGTTCTCGATCTTCATTCGAATCGTGCCACTAGCTGTAATATCGATTTCCTGCTAGCCTACCACTCTGGTTACCAATTTCGTCGTCGCCCATGTTGAAGGTGAGCAGGGTGAATGCATTGCACTCAACTGGCCAACCGATTGATAAGAACGATCAATCTTCAGACGATCAGCACCTGCAGCTGGTTGTGAAACGAAATTTACCGTCCTACCATTCATGAAATATCTTTAAAAGGGATACACGGAGCCAATATGACCTCGAGTTTCGTAAATCACATCCTCCAAAAAGTCAAAGTAAGAGGGGCAAACAGCCGAAAACTATGTTCTGCGTGTTGCATCGCTCGCTAGTTCTTCGTCATCATCAGCGACTGCGCAGGGGACATAGAATTAGAGACGAGCAACAAAGGTAGTAGCCACAATGCGGGTCACAGGTTCTCGAAGAGCGCTGACATGTCTGAACTCCAGAATAGTTTATTCGGAGAGTACCAGTGTTCCGACTGTAATCACTCCTGCTTCTTCGTCACCCGCAGACATTTCTCGTTCAGTGCTTTTTTCGAGTCGCTGGACAGATGTGCGTACTCGTCCGACAGTTTCAGCGCGTCGAGCTCTTCCACCGTCGAGTACAAGTTGGCAGAGTAGCTCTCAAAAATGTTGGCGTTTTAACGCAGCTATCCTAGAAAGTTTACGAGAAGTGCGGAGAGCCGAAATTTGTCCGCGAGCTGAAGTTTCTTCTCCTTCGACAGTGCTGTGTTTCAACACATTTCCAAAATCGCACACATCTCTCACTACCTGAGTGTGTCCCGAGGAACTGTTCACAGTCGCGCACCAGATTTTGGATGTCGTAGAAATCGGCCAACTTCAGAATAGCTTCCACGTTGCTGTCTGCGACGCAAACTGAGGCACAAAATAAGCAGACAAACCGTCGATGCATTGCCGAGTCGGATAGATTGCGCGGAGGAAGATGACGAGCTCATTGTAATCCACGCCTCTAATCGGAATCTCTTCAAGCGACCGCTCAGCGTATTGGCCGAAAAACATGGCCATGAAGACTGGAGAGTGAATTGACAGAAGCTGTAACAGTCCGTACATTACATTTTTAACTAAGCTTCCACGAATACGGTTTTGTTGACATGAAGTCGGCGGCCGTCGATTAGTAGAACAACGTCGGTGAGAAATTCGGTCGATGATGAGAATGGTGCTTCCAACGGATAGTCGATTCCTTCCAACTTCGTCACAACAAAGCGCACTTCCACTTCGGTCGAGTTGTTTCGGACCCACGGATTGGATTTTTTCATCAGGTCGGTCCAGCTGATAAACTTATTCCAACCCCATGAGGATTTACAGTTGTCGTTGTCGTATATCCGCGTAGACTGCATACTTTCAAACATACTTTGCATATTTTCCTCACCTCAAATGTATGAGTCCGTGAACTTCCGTCTTGAGCGATCAGACGAAACGTTATTTCGCAGTGGACGGACCACCTGTGACCGATGTATGATCGTACCGCGACAGTATGGCACCTATGACGCATCGTTGAAGTGTCGTTGCAATACAGGAAGGTTCCGAGATGTCGTACATTGTTTGTCCTATCTGACTTCTCGGACTCCACGACCAGTCTCCTGCCGTCTTCTTGTTACATTCTGCCAGTACAGAAAGGTGCCCACCATGGAACTCCTGCGACTGTTGTTGGCGTTGAGAAATTCTGCTGATGGTCCCTCCACTTGTCGAGGTTCCTAATCTTCGTCCGAATCGTGCCGCTGGCTGTAATATCGATTTCCTGCCACCCTCTCACACTGATCACCAATTTTGTCGTCACTCATGTTGAAGGCGAGTAGGGCGAATGCGTTACACTCAACTGGCCAACCGATTGATAGGGACGATCAATCTCAAAACGATCAGCATCTGCAACTGGTTGTGAAACGAATTTTGCCGTCCTACCATTTATGAAACATCTCGCTGAGATGGGGTTGCAAGAATGAGAGAAGCTCTGATTTTAGGAACTCCCATTTGAAAACGTCGCATTATCTCAGTGCCTGCGACGACAGAGACTGAAAGGAGATGTCGAAGGAACGTCGAAGAGTCGAGGAACTAGGGCGATGAGCGAAGAAGATCGAACCGAAGCTCGTCTGTTCATACAGTGGAGTTACGAAATCTTGTGTGGTGTTCTCAAACGCTCGACTCGCCCAGCATACGATCGATCTCTTCAGTGTCGGTCAGTCCACGAGCACTCGTCGAATTGGCTCATCGTTGCGCGCTTTCACTGTCACGCAGTGGAGGCAGTTGATGAGACGATTCATTTGCCCCTTGCAAGGACGAGCTTATAGAATCTGACAATCCCTGTAGCAGGCAATTCCAATCGGCTTTTAATCCGGCTTCTGATGTGACCGAATAGAAGCGAGCATTCTGGATTCTCTTCCTTTAGACTCAATCAAAACTTGCTCTCAAGTAATTTCCAGGCATTGTTCAGCATTCGAAGTTCCTCCACGACGCTAAAAGTTAAATGTAGACTATTGTGAGGTGTGCGGTGGGCCCCTGTTCAAACACTAGTGCACAATGCTGATGAGACTCGGCTTGTGACATCACCATCGACTACGATAAATGAACAAAACAGGAAGGACGTGTAACTAGGAGACAAGACGAGGCCTGATACGTATAAACTCCAGAGCAGTTTATTCAGAGAGTGCCAGTGTTCCGATTGTAATCACTCTTACTTCTTCGCCACCTACAGACACCTCTCGTTTAGTGCCTTTTTCAAGGTGTCGGATAGATCTGCGTATTTGTCCGACAGTTTTAGCTTCTCGAGCTCATCTACCGTCGAGTACAAGTTGACGCAGTGTTTCTCAAATATTTGACACTTTAATGCAAATGAGCAGGAAAGGCTTACGAGAAGTCCAGGAAGGTTGCATTTGTCCGCGAGTTGAAGTTTCTTCTCCTTCGACAGTGCTGTATTTCAACACATTTCCAAAATCGCATACATCACTCACTACCTGATTGTGTTTCGAGAAACTGTTCACAGTCACGCACCAGATTTTTGATGTTGTAGAAATCGGCCAACTTCAGAATAACTTCCACGCTGCTGTCTGTGACGCAAACTGTGATAAAAAGCAAACAAATAGACCGTCGATTCGCAGTCGCGTTGGATAGATTGCGCGGAGGAAGATGACGAGCTCATTGTAATCCACGTCTTTGATCGTCACTTCATCCAATGATTGCTCTGCCTGCTGGCCGAAAAACATGTCCTTGAAGACGGGCGAGTGAATTGACAGAAGCTGTAACAGTCCGCACGTTAAATGCTCTAGCCAAGCCCCTACGAATACCGTCTTGTTGACATGAAGTCGGTGACCGTCGATTGAAAGAACAACGTCGGTGAGAAATTCGGTCGACGAAGAGAATGGTGCTTCTAACGGATAGTCGACTCCTTCCAGCCCCGTCACAACAAAGCGCACTTCCACTTCAGTCGAGTTGTTTCGGACCCACGGATTGGATTCGTTCATCAGGTCGGTCCAGCTGATAAACTGAGGCCAACCCCATCCCACATCACAGTTGTCGTTGTCGTATATCCTCGTAACCTGCATACTTTCAACCGTACCTCACATATTTCCCCTCACCTCATTTGTGTGAACCTGTGCACTTTCGTCTTGAGCGATCAGATGAAACGTTGCTTTGCAATGAACGGACCACCTGTGACTGATGTATGAGCGTACTGCGAAATGTGTGCGGTACCTATGAAGCGTCGTTGAAGTGTTGTTGCAATGCAAGTAGACTCCGAGATGCCGCACATAGTCTGTCCTGTCTGATCTCTCAGACTCCGCGGATAGTTTCCTGCCGTCCTCTTATTGCGTGCTGCTCAGTACGGAGAGGTGCTCACCATGGAACCCCTACGACTGTTGTCGGCGCCGAGAAATTCTGCTGACTGCCCCTCCATTTGTCGAGGTTCTTAATCTTCGTTCGAATCGTGCCGCTGGCTGTAATATCGTTTTCCTGCCGCCTCTCACTCTGGTTACCAATTTCGTCGTCGCTCATGTTGAAGGTGAGCAGGGTGAATGCATCGCACTCAACTGGCCAACCGATTGATAAGAACAATCAATCGTCAGACGATCAGCATTTGCAACTGGTTACGAAAGGAAATTCGTCATCTTGCAATTCACGAAACATCTCGTTGAGATGCACGGTGCGGAAAAGCACGCGTTCCAGTTTCATTTGGTGAAGCCGGTGAGAGAGCACTTCACACTCGACCACGGTTTTTTGACCCAACGAACAGTCGACGTTTAGCATGTTTCTGCCTGAATTTCGGCGTGGAAGTGGCTATGCATTTGATCCAATGATTAGGACCGCCAATGGCAATGCACGTCTCAAGTCAAGCGGATGAAGTCAGTTTTCGGGCTCTCTGGCCTCGACACATCACTGAAACAGCGAACTTCAGGGCGGTGGTTCTCCGCCTCTAGGCCAAATCGTGCAAATTCCCGACGTAGCCTTCGTTTGACACCAAAATCAAGATCCCGAAGAGTTGATGCATTTTGGTGAAAAACGTCGTGCGACGTTCAATCCCATAAACTTCATTACGAAAACGACAATTACGCCAAGCGCGTTCGGTATCATTTGATGGAGCATGCTTTTCTGCGACAAATGAAGATTTGAGCACAATCGCGCTTCTAGGCGAAGAGTATTCTACTGTGGGTGACCGCGAACCACTCAAGCGCAACCCAGGGTATGAAGTACTTTCTCCCCGGCTTCACCAAAACGAAACACTTCCGCACCGTGGGTTCATCATCCCCTTTCATCTCATTCTTCAGTGCAGTGTCGCTGATCGGGGCATGATGATGAAAGTGTAGAAAAAGGAAGGCGCAGCCGGTGGTGTGTTGTGGACATGAGCGGCGATGGGCAAAGTTCACTTCTTCGTGTAGTAGTGTCTTCTCGCAACATCGTCAAAGTTTTCGTCTTCTGCCGCATCCTTCGCCTACATCGCGTACTTCTGGGTCCACTCGCGAGCAAGCTGAACTTCCGCTTGAAGTGATGGAATCAAACGGACAAACCTGATTGTAGCGCTCGAGATCCGTCTTGTAGATGCGCGCAATCTCGGGCACCAACGGATCGTCCGGATTCGGATCGCAGAGCAACGAGCAGATCGAGAGAAGAACTGCAGTATGATTGCATGGTAATTTCATCGTCCTGCCCCACCCTTGCTGATGGTGAGCGCGGGCGCCCACTGCGC
>JACMII010000523.1:0-14704 GCA_014805405.1 Bunonema sp. RGD898
CGTCTAATTGAGTTCTATGCCTTATCTGAATTACAATCGAACAACGTAGAGATATCTTCAGAAGTTTGAAAAGCGCGCAAAATCGAGCCCACTTCTCTACATTGAATCCGCAATGGGGTAGATCGATTGACAATGCAACAACAATCGTCTGGGGGTCGTCGATCAGACGTTATGGCAACAAAATTCCTCCTTCTTCATTATCGCCGCGTCAACCACATATCAAAATGCGTTCCGTCCTCCGTCTCTTTCGCACTCGCCCGACGCCCTGTTTGGGCAAGCGATCAGTGCGAGAATGTTGTGGACGGCATAGGGGTGATGAGGGGAACGCCAGCCACGATAAGGATCCTTTGGGAGGACAAGTTTTGGAAAGAATACAGATACATCCGCCAATGGAGATGTGTGAATCAAGTTAATGGCACATTTAAGAGCGAGAAGCAAGAAAAGCACAGGCTAATACACATAAAAGAACATTATTTTTCCCACGCCATCAATTCGCCGGTGCACCTCTTTGCATTCCAAGAGTTCACAACACCCCTAAAACGTGTTTGTGCTCTGGCACATCGCTGTGTATGATTTTGTGCAGTCTCCTGCCTTCCAGCAGAGTTGGCCGTCACTGTTGAAACTGGAGAAGCTGACGAATCCACACTGATGATTCGGACTCTGCGAGCTATCGGGTTGTCTACGGCACCAAATGTTCGTGATGTTGCTCGATCGACCGGGAATCCAGTCCCAATTGCCATCATTGGAGCTGGTCAGTCCGAGCCAAACGGGCGGCCAATGTAAGGTCTGGCTGGACACAATCCCCCCAAACTCCTCGTACTCGCCTAAGGTACGTGGCACGAAGAGATCATTGTGAGTGAATTCAGTGTCCAATGCTTGACAAGCGCTTCGAGCGCTCTGGAAGCTCTGACGCTGGCTCAGGAAATAGTAGCAGGTGCCGGGTTTTGTTATCGAAGCAATGCCGCCCTGCGGACAGTTCAGCCTGGGAAGAGTTGGCGCTGGCGATTCGTCCGGAAAGTATTGGCAGATCGTCGGCACTGAATTCCAACACGGTCTCCCATAGAGCTGCAACATTCCTGTAGCCACAATACACGTTGAACGTACTCTTTCATCAGTTAGATAAGCACAAGTTCCTTCTGAATTTGTTGGCTGACCATCCGGTCCGAAATAGTCGGTTGGATGCAGTGTCTCAACCCAATGCCAGTGGCCGTCCGCCCTCCAACTCGTCAAACTTGTCCATGCACCGTAGGATTGCGTCATATACAGCTCCATCATCTCGAGCTGTGACGTGAGTGTGAGGAGTTCCGCATGTGAGTCTCCTATTCTTGTCGTCAAGCAGTTTCTTGTGGCTGAGAAGAAGTCAGTCGGGTTAATCTATTTGGAGAAGTTTCTGTTTGCCCAGAATCATGTTGCTTACCGTCTGATAACACTTTCCTCTCACCGAAATGCTCGGAGTCCATCCAACGGGACAAGTGATTCGTGGGGGGAAGGTGGTCGGGTCGCCGGGATAGAGTTGGCAGACGATAGGAAAGGATTCGACATTGAACGCGGCGCTCCAACTTCCGCTTGGAGTAGTTAAGGCAACCCAGCTATTAGGGGTGCGCGATCCCCAATTCGAATAGTTTGAACTGCCGGCAGCGGCCGCAATCCAGTGTGGCTTGTTGTCGTAGAACGCATTCCCGACGAACGCACTAAATGGTGCTGTACAATGCGATTATTTACAATGCGATTATTTACAATGCAATGATTTACAATGCAATTATTTGCACCTTACTTGGAAATTCCCCGTGGTTGTAGTAGACTCGCCACCTCACTGTTCTCGAATCCGTTCGCAATCGACAGAATGTCGGCACCGTAAGTGAGATTATTTCGGCAGTAGTTGATTGCCGAGAAGAACGTATTGTTTGTAGTCGTAAGGTGATAGCATTTGCCAGGAATCGTGGTCGACGCGACAAAGTTCGGCGGGCACGCGGCATTCACGCAGCCGATGAAAATAGCAATTAGAAGTGCGAGCTCCATCATTGTTGGGAGACTGCCGAACAATGGACGGTAGGACGTGCACGTTCTCAGTGCAGGTGCGATAGACTGTCGACAGTCTGTTTAGTCGAACTGCCTCGTGCGAAGGCTCTAAACAGTCTGTCGCGACAGTCTGTTTGTACGCACGCGGGTAGCTGTTGGCGGGAGAGCGCGTGGGAGTGAGAACGCCCTGATGCTCGCGGCAAGTAACGCGACTGACCTGTTACGGCGGCGGCGGCTCGGCGATCAGCGAGTAGCGGCGCAAGACGGACGGACACGCGGGCGAGTACACAGAAGTGGCAACTATAAACGATGAAGCACTTTAGACTGCGGCGTAGGAGCACACGCTAGGAAACTATCACAACACTGGGAACGCCATGCACAATCGATAGAGACTTCCGGGTGACAACAATGGGATCGATAATCTGCTCTCCGTTCTCGGATCGGGCACTGCTGCCACGACAATGACGGCGGGGCTTGAAGAAACAGACGAAATGGCGAAGAAGCGTAGACCACAATAACGCTTTCCGCGAGTGGCTCAAAGAGTTTTCTCACTAGCGGACAGAAGCTGAGAGTTGGGTGGAAGGGGTAGTTGAATACGCCGATTCCGAATATCTGATTTTGGTGAAGATCATGCAATCTGGGAGAGTTCTGTCGTTCATTTTGCGAACATTGCTGCTTGTGTGCGCATGAGGGCAGGAGAAAACAATTGCAGTGGCGATTTTTCAACGCTACCAAATTATTCGGAAGGAATTGCAATCGCGTTTCCTGGCAGTCCCGATGTTGTCGTGGCAGCAGTCCCCGACCCGAGAACGGAGAGCAAGCCATCGATTCCAGCTTTGATTATTGTGCCCCCATGCATTGATTGTCACGCCAGAGCAAGCACGCCCGCAGTGTTGTGACAGCTTCCTACTGTTCCACTTTTGCTGTGATACCGTTCCTAGTGTTCCTACTCACTTGGCCTAAAGAATTGCTAGTAAAGTGTGTCATTCCTACGAGTCGGTCTATCTTTCTTCATCCCTCTTCTTGTGCCTGACTGTTCGTCCGTCCGTCCGTCTACTGGCTGACGCCTCCGGAATCCGAGGAACCCCGCCGACACAGGTCAGTCAAGTTGGTTGCCGCGAGCGTCAGGGGGCTCTCCCACCCATGCGCTCTCTTCCGCAAGTAGCACCACGTGCGTACAGATATAGTCGCTCAAATGTCAGATTATTGCATTGGGAAGATTGTGATAGGACGAAGAAGCAAGCTAGAGTGGTGAAACTCGACAAACTAGTAGCACTTGAACACCTCTACTTATGGTCAAAGAATCACATCGTTCGGCGTTTGTATTCATAATTTTCCAGTCGATGAGAAATCATGCAGATTCGTTCGTTCTATAAAACATACCTTCAGGTCATATTTAGGAAGCAATTCAATAGCTCGTCGGAAGGAGCTCGCCGAGTTCTCCCGAAAGTTTCATCGAAACGGTTCACAAAAGTTAGGGCTGGGGTCAGATCTTAGTTTCCAGCCCAATAAAAGCTAGCATGCGTATAATTCGTATCTAGGGAAGGTAAAAGTGCGAAAACTGCAGCCTTCTACGGGCGGCGACTAGCAAGTTGCATTCATTCGGTTGCGCCTCTTGACGAGTCTCCAGTAGCTGACGCTACATGTGGACTGTCTCTTCCTCTTGGTAGCGTACTGGGAGAAGCAAAAAGGGAGAGGGACGGAATGTACCATCGATCTTTGTTGCGTGTGTGTGATAATGAGTATTGGTGGTCGTGAAGTGGAATATATTATAGGAGTATAATATTGTTATCAATGCTACGGTTATCGCATGCTCAGAGAGCGGACAATATCTATTAAACACGAATCACACAAGCGGGCGTTCTTCACACACATCGACCGTAGCTGTAGTCTAACAGACTACACGACAGAGATGGTGATGCCTCGGTAGATTTCAATGAAATAGCCGTGCAGTTCTTAACGTGTGCCACATGCGCAGCCAGTGCGCCATCTTGTGGACGATGATCTCGAGGAAAAAGACCAGAACGCAGCCCAAATAGATGGCGCCGAAGAAGACCAACACCGACCTGTGAATATGTCAATCGGCCACTAGTTCAAGAGACAGTAAATTCAAACGGTGTACCGGTACTGCGCAAATCGAACCGTATTGTTGTATTTGGGGTTCAACTTCAGCGAGTACTCAAACAACCACACGTTGTAATTGAACGGAAAGTTGATAGCGGCCGGTTGAATAAACGCCAGCGCTCGGTTCAGGCGTTCCCGCTCTTTGTAGAGTTCACTGAAAGACGGGTGAATCTGATCTGATGAGAAATGTGCAAGCAAAGCGGGTAGTGAAGGAGCACAAAGAGAGGGAGAGAAAAGTAAGTTCGTCATCCTGCTACATATAATTGCATCCACCGAGGTAAAGTCCAAGTTGCACACGCCACATAATGCAAATCACACAGATGTGCGGTCCCACGCCGGTGATTTCTTTCTTTTGTCCCTTCTTCTTACCGTCGCATGAAGTAGGCTGTGGATTGCGGCGTTATCTCCTTGATCTTCACGAGCAGATAGGGTGATTTCTCATAGCTGTCGATCAAGACATCCGCACAATGAGTCATGCTCCAACTCGTTTCCCCTATTGTCACTCGCTTTAGAGCGGGGTCAATGATCGACCGGTAGACATTGTCGGAGTCATTATCGGGGTAGACGACGAATCTATGCGACTGCTATTTCTCAACACAATCTGATCGAGACTGGTACCTGTCGGTTAGTGCCTCCAACTCGATCGTCTGCTTGGGAGTGGAGAAGTTCATCGGCGAATAGCCGTCTTGAAGCCTGACGAATTTGTAGCCACCATGTTTCATCACGTGTATCAGCTAGAATTGGCATTCTGATATTATGAGTAAGAAGTCACAACTTCGTCAATGCTTTGGGCGGGCAGGCGGTGTTGAAAGGGCACGGCCAGCAACAACTTGATGTTGAGTTCGAAATACATTGCGAAGATGGTGAACGGCAGGAGACTGGCGGCGGCCGCAACGAGTCCCGACAGACGAGCATTCCTCGAGAAACGGTCGAGTGCCGATTGACGAAGAACTACAGCGAGCAGGCGAAGTGGCCACTCGACCAGCATCGATCGAACGCTTTTACGTTGCGAGATGGTCAAACTGAAGGAATAGATGTTTAGATAGACGATAAGATCAATTACATTGTCGAAATGGCGGTGATGCCCAGTGTCAGGTAGACGTAGTAGATCCAGGGGAACGTATCCAACAGGAATTCCGTGTAACTGTACGGCTCATTATTGTTTGAGGCTTCTCTTCGGTTTCTCTTCGGTTTCGTACAATGCATTGCATTCCGCGGTGTTGGAAAAGTTCACGGTGTGTGTTTTGACACACCCCAAATTGACTCTCCTAGTGCCTACTTTGCCAAACACCGCTCAAATGGTTAGTGGGGAAAACGGGTGAAGCACATACACGATGGGTTCTTGAAGTGACATCTCGAAGTAATAGCAGTTCTTGTCGACGGCACCGGTGAAGGCGGCCACCTCGTAGCTACCATATATGATTTCACTGTGAGAGAAAAGTATTGTGAATCTCTTCATATCAGGTGACTGTCTCACTTTGTTCTTAAATACAGATCGGCGGTGCCGTTGTGCAGCATCTGCTGGAGGGACACGTAGTTGTCCACGACAAGCGGATCCACGTATTCGAGCCCTGCATGCATAATGATTAGTTTAACAACGTCAGCCTGTCCCATTTTGACTGTCAAATTATCGGACGTCACAAATAGGCACTTTGCTATGTTAGTTTCTCGACCATAGGACCCGTCACGAGTACATGTATGCCTGAAACCCTACTTAGTTCAGGTACCTGAGAGCACGTTCAGTCACTAAATTCTCGACATTTCGGTGTGTGTTAGAAGCCGATAAGACTTGTATGAACGCGAATTTCTGAGCGTCCTGTGCAACGTAGTTAGCCCGACCGGAGATTTGAAGGGCGAGCACCATCATATCCACATCGTAGCCCTTCCAAGGACAGTCCCGGAGCCTGCCGTGACATTGGTTCCACACTGCCAAAATATTTTTTGATACGAAATGAAAGGAATCGAAAATCACGAACAATATTCGACATCCACCCCGTAGTCATTGAAGGCGACGAGCTGCAGTGGCTTAGTCATTTTCAGACAGTAGAAATGCTCGCATAACACAACTGGTGGAATGAAATGCAGTCTTCTTCTGACGATAATGATGATGGTAGACACACGCCTGGCGTTTATAAGTGGGGACCTCTGAAAATGAGAGAGCGTTGGGACACGTATCAGATGACTTTTTCTAACCGTGCCTAATGCAATTGACTGCAAGGTGGTCCAAAAATGTAAACATCCACTGTGTCAGAAATTCCTTTTCCGTCGCTTTACCAGTTGGAAACAGTAAAATAGAGAAGGTGATGTGTTTCGAATTGAATCCGTCTCTGTGTGGTGTTCAGTGTAATCGGTTGACCCAACTGCGGTTTTTGTGTAGGAGCTGCAATTTGTTATTCAGGCATCGAACCGAGACGTTCTATACGGCATGTGAAAGAGTTCGTTTCGCTGATCATTTTCCAACAAGCAGAGGCGTAAAACGTCTTGAAACAATAAATGGCGAAAAGTGGGAGGCGAGATTAATCAGTCGAAAAAGTCGGAAAGGGCGGACAGACGACGTGCCAGTTGTTCTCTCAAAAAGAAGCAAGTCTCTGCTGAAATGAGTGGAGAAATTATTGCCGCTGCTGCTGCTGCTGATGATGATGATGAATGATGATGACGAGTAGTCTCTTTCAGTAAAGAGATCCAGAGGACCGCTGCCATTTCTGCCTCTTTTGCTGCTATTTCCTCTGCTTCTACGCTGCGAGACCTAGAAGAGGAAGAAAACCGTTCCGATTGGGGAGAATTCGTCATCGTTTTCCCTGAGGAGGAGACACGCCACAAGCATTTCTGCTGTTATGGAAGATGAATCTTTGCTTCTCCTGCTTTCTTTGTCCGATTGTCGCTGTTCTGGCACGAAGGAGAGGAGAGCGCGCTTCTGCTGCCGTCTCATTGATGGAAATTGATTGATGAAAACGAAAAGGAAGAGGAACCGGTCGACGAAAATTAGACATCCTTTTTGGCCCCTCGATTGGGAGAACGAGAGGGCGAGCACTGTTTCACTGCCGAATGATGACGACGATTCCTGAACTATTGCTGAATTGTGATGAACGACGACGCACTAGCTGGACAAGAGAGGGGATTTCCCCTGGTTGTTGTTGCTTCCTATTGCTGCTTCAACGAGAGTGCCGACAGAAATTTGAGATTTTTGGCCCCTCAATTAGGGGAATGAGAGGAAGGGCACTGTTTTTGCCGAATGACGATAATGTTGAGGAATATCGCCAATAGATTGGTCGGGAAGAGGGAATTCCCGCTGCTGCAGCTGTTGTGGAAACGCTTCTGTTTCTGCTGCTGCTTCCTATTCCGCTTCCGGCACGAGAAGTGAACCCGCCTGCAAAGATTAGAAATGTTTGACCTCTCAATTGGAGTGAACTGAGAAACAGCACTTTTATTGGTGACCATTCTAGTTCACCGAACAGGAGAAAGAGGGAGAGGCCTCCTTTCACAGGGCTGCTCTCCATGGAGGAGAGCACGACACTCCCCTCTTCCCGCCGCCTGGCTATCACGGAAACTAGCCAGACCGCCGGCTCTTGCTGCTGCTGCAGCTGTTATGGAAGAGAGAATCGCCGCTTCTGCTGATGCTGCTTCTGTAATCGAGGAGGACGAGAGGGACACGAGAGAAGAGCCAGAGACGAGCGACCAGCCGGAGGATTTCAGATCCTGTGAGGTGTCTGGAGGAATGACTGGCATGAATGAGAATTTTTTGGTCTCCCGCATTGCAGTCAGATTGCGGAAGAGACGGCGACCAACTGCATGCAAAGGAGCCGCCGCCAATTCATTGCTGTCGAACGACGATGACATTGACAACGATGATGATTGTTGAATGGTGATCAGCCGGATTTCAGAGACGAGAAGAAACGCCCAGAAACGAGTCAAATGCACTCAGGTTGCCGCTCCCACAGAAAACTACCTATCCTATTCCCTCGCGAGCGAAGCGAGCGCCCTCCGCCAACACGCAGCAAGAATTCCGAGACGAGTCAAAAGCACTCAGCTTCTTACGATTTTGCGGCCTTTTCCAATTCTGGTCCAAGGTGACGCCGCGGCGACCAGGAAGGAGAAATACACACACGCACACACACACGCATGACGGCACACCGCAAGCCAGCAAAACCTGCGGTTTAGGCGTGTTTGTTATGCCCTCCGAACAGTCTGCTTTTGGGGTTGCGTGGGATCCCGAGCCAAACGACTGCGGAATGGCGAAGTGTAAACTGCAGTCTTGAGGGTCTGCTTGCCCAGTCGTGTCCCAGTTCGCTTTTTGACGTCAGAACACGACATTTTAGTGTCATTTACATGGAATCGTGCAATTTCTGCCTCAAGACATGTCCGAGCAAGGGCGCACTTCGGAAGCACAAAGTGAAGTTTCATCCAACTGAAACAAAGGCGGAGGACGATGCGAAGAGCGCCAAGGTTTGAACTATTCTGGAAAAATGCTCTGACTCAATTTAGTATAACTGCACTGCTTGCAAGGAAGAATTTTTGTCGTTGGAAGCGCTCCATCGCCACCATCAACAACATAAGACCCAGACCCGGATCAACTTCTGCAGTCGATGCGAGGAATCCGTTTCTGGTCCCATCGAGCTCGCCGCACATCTTCTCAACGTCCACAAAATAGGTTCTGATTGCTTTGATTCTAGCAGCTATTGAGACCTTCAGATAAGACGGAGTCGAAAGTCATGACGTGGACGAATTGGAAGGCAGCGCAAGCTTGGCTTGACGCGAAAGAAGGGAACACTGAGTGGATCCTTTGGTAATTTAAGATGATTTTATTAAAGTAGCGGTATTTTATTCCTAGGTGGAAAAAGCGACGCGCCGACGGCTTGCTCACGAAAATGATGATCTGCAGTCGATCCTGTCTTACTTCGAGGATGACTGACGAAGAAGACGACGATAGGGAGTCGAAACCGAATGCAGATGAAGATAATGGCACCGAAGAAATCGACGTGACAGTTGCGGTGGACGACGCAGAGCGATCGATATACCGATCGAAGCGCGCGACGAAGAAATCTGCAACTGTCTGCCCGACGCATGCCAAGGTTTCGGTTAACTTGATTCAATTCTATCTCATCATTTAAGCTCATCGAGCAACATGACGGCACGGTTCGTGGAGAAGTGGTCATTTTTCACGATGGACACTCCGACGACGCCGCGTTTCATCGGATCACGGTCACTCAACGTCTGGAAATTGTACGGAAACTTGGCGCCGGAGCGAAATCGGAAGCCGTTCATCGTCAATTACTGAGTAAAGCCGGATCATTTTCCGAGTAATGATTGGACGAGTTCAGGCTCTGCTGGACCTAGTTCTCGGATCGCCCTCTCGACTGTTCGTTCGGTGGCAGCTTACGCACCAGAAGCGACACCATTCAAGCGCGCAGCTGATGATATCGAATCCGTGAAGAAGATGGTCGAGGAGAAGCAGGAGGACTTCTTTGGAATCAATCTACAAGGGAGCGGACCGCTAACCCTCGGCATCCAGACTGATAGGATGCGCGAAGATTATGCCAAGTTTATTCCACCTTTATTATCTAAAAGCCGTGATCTTTCAGGTTCGGCAGTCGGATGCTCGTTGTCGATGGGACACATCATTCAACAAAATACAGTCATCAACTTCTAACCGCGTCGGTGATCGATGATGGTGGCCACAGTCGGCTTGTCGCCGTTTTCTACGCGCCAACCGAGTCGGAGGAACATGTCACGACGATGCTCCGGCACCTTGCTGACCAAAGCGATCCGCCTCAGTTCCTCATGTCGGATTGTGCAAACGCGTTCAAGTTGGCCGGCGAAAAGGTCTTTGGCTCCCAGACAAGGAAACTTCTCTGTTCATGGCATATCCTACGGGCGTGGAAGACGCAGGTATTATGTGATAGAAACTTGATTTTGAACTGATGGCAATTCAGGCTGACAAGAAGTCACCCAACGAGTCGACGGCCAGACTTGTCTTTGCCAGACTCCAGCAACTTCTCAAAGAGCCGAACGCAGAGAAGTTCGAAGAAGATCTGATAGCAGCGGTAGAATTCTTTGAAAAGGTGGGAGGAATAAGTGAGCCCTCACTAGTCATCTGGAATTGCAGGAGGCACTCGATTTCTCGGCATATTTCAAGTCATATTGGATTCGACGAAAGGAGGAGTGGGCCACGGCTTATCGTCACGGAGCGTGCGCCCAAACGAGCGGGGGGTTGGAATCACTTCACGCTGCCATCAAGGTCGGGGTTTGGCGTAAATACGATAAGATAATATGTTTAGCGATCCGCTTTCGATGGGTCAAACTGGCGTCGTCTTGATGATATGGTTGAGCGGCTGCGCACCTACGTGGATTATCGGTTTGACAAAGCTGAAATCGAGGCGGTGCGCGGATTCTCGTGCCCATCACTCCAGAAACAGCACAAGTGGGGTGCTCTCACGTCACTTTACTTAATTTTTTCAGGAGATGCATCGATATCGACGAGAGCCGCATTACGGTTGTTCATGAGGACTCGCAGAAGGACTTCTGGGTAGCGGTACGATCGTCGAAGGAAAACAGCCCGAACTACGACGTTTTCGTTTCGTTAGTCTGCATGGAACCGGAAGGATGTGCTCCCAATCTACGCTGTCGAACCTGCGGGATCTGCGCACATGTCACTGCTTCTTCATGCAGCTGTCCTGACTCGGCCACACCCATGTGTACGTTATTTTTACTCCTTCTCCCGTCTCAATCGCAGCTCGCAGTCGCAACTCTCAGTCACAGCTCGCAGTTGCAACTCTCAACTCTTAGGACGTCGCAATCCATATCGCATCGCCTTCACGTGCTGGTTGCTATGATTACTCCTGTGCGTCGCTATGATTATGCCTTTCAGACGCATGCTATCATCGGCACGCCGTCGTGCGCTACCTGCAGAAAAAGGGATTCGCTCGGCTTCCTATGGCGGGCGTCGCACTCGACTCACCGGTGCTACGGACCTGGGCGCTCTGGCCTCAACAGCCACTTAACTATGCGGCTGGTCAGGAGTTCCGTATTTCTATCCATCAGAATATTGCAGCACCGCTCATTGGCCAGCCTGCTCTGCCCGTCTGCCCGCCTTCGCCCATTCATCATCCGCAGCCCTTGATCTTCTCTCGGTCGCCGTCTCCAACTCCAGGCACTTCCCAAGAGCCAAGTTACGACCAACGATTCAAGGTAGAACAGTTTTTAGATTCGCTTCAATATTTTGTTCTAGGCGGTGGTGTCGGAGGCGAAACGGCTCTTGGGGAATGGTCACGTCTCGGTCCTCGAAGAATTCGAAAACGTCGTTGCAAACATCAAGGCGCGTACCAGCTCGTCAAACCAGCTGATCAGCCGTCGAGGATCGAGACGCGGCCGGCTCCCGAATGACGAACCGACCTCCATCACGATGGGGGCACACTCGAAGCGGAAGAAGATGGAGGCGGAGATCACCTCGGATTCGGACTAATAACGTTTTTCATTCACTCTCACCAACACTCTAACTCACAAGAAAGAGCTTCGTGCTCGAACATCCAACTCACAAGAAAGAGCTTCGTGCTCGAACAATTGATCCCGGCTACGTCTCGTTGGTGTTGAGGGATGGAATGCAGCAATAGATCGACTAGATTTGACGAGCCTATCATGATTGTTCTCCATCCTTGATCGATTCTTGAGCTCAACAGTTTGCTGCTGAAAACAAGTAGAAACAGCTCCGTGCGCCTCGACGTCAGAGTCTGCAGTTAAAATCCGCAGAAGCGCCGTCTTGACACCGCCCGGACATGTCTTGAGGCAGAAATTGCACGATTCCATGTAAATGACACTAAAATGTCGTGTTCTGACGTCAAAAAGCGAACTGGGACACGACTGGGCAAGCAGACCCTCAAGACTGCAGTTTACACTTCGCCATTCCGCAGTCGTTTGGCTCGGGATCCCACGCAACCCCTCTGGACGCACTCGTCAATGTCGACCACCGCCTGCTCTCCTTCCTTCCTGTCCGTGGACCGCGCGGCCTTGGCGAAGAGGTTGGCACGGAGTTTCAGCACAGCCTGGTCGTTTCTCTTGTTGGTGCACTTGTAGATGCAGATCATGGCATCCCGACCGCCCTTGATGTACTCCAGGCTGACGCGCGAGGCCATGCGCACCACCAAGTAGGGGCTGTGCGAAACGATGTGCTGGTTGGTTGCCACCTTTCCATTCCTGAACTGGAACTTCCGGCCGTTGTCGGGGCGCTGCGGCTGCACGCAGCCTTGGTTCGTGAAGGCGGATTTCTCGTTGAAGTCCTTGGGAAAGTCCTCGACGCATTTTCCCTTCTCGCCTTGCTTCCCCTTGTACGCCCGACACGCCAGTGGCCGCTCGTTCGACTTGCGGTACACTTCGAACGCCTTCAGGTAGGCCTCGCAGAAGGGATTCCCGACCGTGCGCAGCATGCTGTCCAACTCCTTCAGCAGGCGCTTGTCGAGATTGCCATCGAAGGTGGCGCATCGCCTCCTCCGTGTCGTACGAGTACAGCTGCGCAAACTTGGCGGCACTGATGATGGATGACCTCTCCTGAACACGTGCTTTAGTCATCATCATCTGAAAAAGAAGAAACGGGAACCTTGAATTGCGACGACGGGAGCACCGACCTCGTGCAACGCGCGCTGGGCCATGGTGGTGGAGGCGAACGCGAGGTAGCGGTTGTACATCATCGCGTTCTTCTTGAACTCAGCCGCCAGAGGATCCTCGTCGAGGTAAAGCGATCGAAGCGGTTCCGGGAACTGTTCGAACGGAACCGGCGTCAGCCGCAGCTTTCCACCCTTGCAGCAGGGCAGGCTCTTTTCGGCGGCAAAGAGGCGCGCTTTGCAGTGCGTACACACTATGGCGCCCATGCTGCCGAGGTTGATGGGCTCCGGCAGCTTGCCATAGTCGATCTTGGCCGCCCACAGCATGCTGTCGGCCTTCTTCGTCCTCCGGCATTGATTTCTGGCGGCCTGTGGAACGCATTCAATATACAGAGGAGGAGAAATACTTGAATGGCGGCGGCCTTGGCGGGGGTCAGCTGAGCGCGAGCAGCTTTCCGAGCAGCCGTGTTGCAAGCCTGAATGGGCACCACCACTCTTTAGCAATGGCAAAAATTCTTATCAAAACCCTGTCAGAAAGTCGCCGGCTGCGCAGCTGATCTTCCGACTGGAAGAGCGTCCGAGTTGAGTCGCGTGGCGGCCGTTTGCGGACGAGAGAAGACGTGCTCCCAGCCGCCGGATTCCACACGGGATCGAAAGGCGCGTCATCATCGATGGGCACCTTGTCGTGGAAGAGCGCGTAGGCGGACACCACAAAGTAGGCGTTCACGAGACTGGGCTCCACTTCACGAACGACACTATTCAACGTGGCCTTCGTGACGGCGATGCTGTCCGCGTCGCCGTAGATCTGTTGGCCAAGAGCGCGCATCTGAAGAAAACATCGAGTAGTAGAAGAAGGCAACATTGTTGTGTCTTACGAAGTTTCTTTTCGCCGCGTCCACTCGGAACTCGAAGGGTGCGTAGACATTTGTGGTCGGTCGTGTAAAGCAGCGGTAGGAAGTGCTTTTCGTGCAGTAGCAGTGGGACAACGACTCGTTTCTTCTTGCTGTCAGCAGCAGAAGAAGACGCAGCCAGCGGCGGAGGAACGCCGATGGGAACCGGCTCCGTCTTGCCATCCGTTCCAAATTCCTGGAGAGGAATCGCTGCAGTGGTGGTGGACGTCGCTGCCAGATGCTGCGTCCATTCCGAGAGCACCGTCTTCGCCTCGTCCATTGTCATAGTCGGGGACCTCTGCTTCTCGAGGATGAACCGCTTCAGACTTCGGACGGACGGTAGATGGTTGAGACAGCCAGGGAAAATCTCCCCTCCAATCGACAGCACCACATCGTCACACGCATCGTCGTTCTGTATGCGGCGTTGTTATTGTGGATAAACTCGACGAAAAAGACCTGTCGCATCGTAGCAGCAGTTTCGTGCGGACGTCGTTCGCTACGCCGTCCGCAATCTCGTTCCACATACTCTGACGCAGAGCGATGCAGTCGAGTGGCGACTCGGAGAAGGAAGCACGACGATTGATGCAATTGCGAGCATTCACCGCCAAATGCACTCCGCAGTTATTGTCGTCTGCCGGTGATTGTCTCGCCCATGTACAGTTGTGGCGGAGCGTGGCCGACGTTCAGGCTGTCCATAAAGTTGAGGTGATCGTCGCCGATGCCTTGTGCGACGCGCACTCCCCCACGGAAGAGCTACATGTCCGCGACGCCCGTTCTGTTCATGTTCGCGGTCCAACGGAACCACACGAGCCGTCCTGTGCAGGTCGTCTCGAGCAGCTTCGTGATAGAGACGTCCGACAGCCACGACTTGAAATTGAAGTTGATGAGTTCCTTGTACCGGAGCATACGCGGGTGAGGCTCCCAGTGCTGGACCGCCGAGATCGGCATATTCGTCAGAGAAAGTGTTCCATCTGTTGCAATGTCCTTCAGCGAGACCGACGTCCATTGTCGCACGCGTGAATCCGCTCGATCCGAGTACAGTTGGACACCAGAATTGGCGGAGCAATCACAGTGCGTGCT
>JACMII010000524.1:0-14633 GCA_014805405.1 Bunonema sp. RGD898
TACCAACCGTTGACGATCCCGGACAACACCAACGGCTTGGCTATTTTCCAGTTCGAGAAGCGAGACTGATCGTACTGCGAAGGGTCGAATACAAGATCAAACAACAGCCATTGGACTAGTTTCGCTTTATTCCAGCTGCAATTGCAAATCTAGTCGCGAGTAGAGATGTGCCATTTCTGAAGTCGTTTAGGTTGAGTTCAATCACGTTGTCGTTTGAGCGGAAGCTATTTTGTGCTAGGAATAAAATGATCAATAGCTGTAGCGACGGAAGTCGAAGGATTGGGTTCACCATCCAGCACTGCCAAGTAGCTGCCGTCGGCAAACGATCATCAGTATTACGGATTCTCATGGCAGTACTTTGCGAAACAAGGTGTTTGTGCGCGACTTGGAAACAACAAATGTCAGTATGCAAGTTAGATGGTCATTGTCGTATCACAGGTGGAAAACGCTATCCGGGGTGTGTGTATTTTGTTGGCATTTGGGGGGACTGTTTTCTAAGTCTTCGTCTAGGCCCAGCGCAAAAGGAGCGGCAGGTGGATGGGATGTCCTAGTGGGTAGGCGGCGGTTTTTGGGGTGTTTTAGCTTGCTGTCTTCTGAGTTCTTTTTTCTTCATTTCTCTCTTTGTCTAGGCCCAAACCGCACCATATTTTGTGCACACAACCGAGGTTGAAATGATAAATCTATCTATTTCCCATCCTTACCACATTATCACGCGCTTGCGGACCAATTGTGAGTGCTGATGAATGGCGTCACAGTTCAATTCTTTCAAAGCATTACACTATATTTACTCGACAATTTCACTCGCATCGGCGTATTGGAGATCACATTTGTTTGAACGTCGTTGCGCAGCTCGTCATCCGCTGATTCAATTGTCGCACAGAGCACGGCCTGTTCCAGTTCTGTCATTCCGACGAGTCGAGATCATCGTTATTTTTGTCTTGTAGCTCGTACTGGCATGGGACCTGAGAATGGCTACCAAACGGTCAAGCATTATGATGCACCTTTTGTACGGCGGATCCGAGCCTTGGTCGCGTCATCGAGACCCCAAGATCTTTGAGACCGCCGAGATCGCCAAGAACACCAAGGTCGCCAAGATCACAAAGGTCATCAAGATCCCGAAGGCCATCGATGCCGTGAGGGCCGCCGATACCATCCAGATTAGCTAGACTCAACAATGATGGCCTCCCAGCGCGAAAGGGAGGCCCCCGGTCCGTCGGAGCCCAGAGGCGCGCAAACACCGACCGGTGGGGTGAGACGCGGTCGCGCGTCGCACCGGCTGATGCCCTCTCCTGACTAATGGTGGACGATGAGGTGGGCAGCGAGAGAGCACGTAGAATGTGGATGCGAAACAATGAAAATATCCGAGGGCGGATTCCCGCCATTTTCCGCCGCGCTTCTTTGCGCAAGTTCCACCACGGGGGTTTCCGGTCACGCTGAATACATTGGTCGTGGTCGCGCATCGAGATTTGCATTGCACATTTTTCCAAGTATCAAATGTGCGAATAAAAGGCTGCCATTGACAACTCTACAAACGACGATGGACGAAGAGGAGCTACTAGCGTCACTCGGATTCAATACGGCGATAAAACTCACAAATGTAAGCTCGAAACTATGACCGGCGTGTTCAGCGTGATCGGGAACCCCACGGCGAAAATGGAGGACATTCGCCTTCGGATATTTTGTTGTCCCACGTTCCCACTCTACGTGCTCTCTCGCTGTCTATCACTAGTCAGAGGCATTGGTCGATGCGACGACGGCATAACCGCCGGTTACTGCGCCTCTGGGCGCCAGTCTACACCGACGGACTGGGAGAGCCCTTTCACGTGGGGGTCCCTCTGGGATCTGGGCAACTAACCCATCTTAATTCCTGAGTCGGTCGATTCTGCGCCTGAGGGGGTGAATCATCTACTCGTAAGCTATCAAATCGGGTCTGGAGCAGTTGGTCGTCAGGTGACTGACGCAGCAGGTGCTCAATCGACTCGTCCTAAATTCCACGGTGTATTCATGAAAAATACACTGGAGCACCTTGGTTTCGCTCACGGGGAGGTCAGCGGTGGAGCCTGGGCTTAGTCCTAGGTTCCCGACACGCGCCGCCACTTCGACCCTTGCCTCGGCGGTGGCCTCATTGTCGTGAACACTTTCTGTTTGAATTCTGCCATTTTAAACTCATTTCGTATTACCGTTCAGATGCGTCGACGACGTGCCGGCCTCACTTTTGACGTTTGAGTCAGTACCGTCATCGGTCTCTGCGTGCGGCCCAACCCCTATTTCTTTTGCCGACTCGGGTGGGCGTTTCACCTGAGTGATTGTTTCTCAAATTTTAATTTTCGATCTAACCAACCGTCATCCTCTTCAACTCATTGTCGAGCACACTCGCCGTGGGGCGCTTCTCCGGCTCGAATGTTGTCATCCGACTGATGAGCTCGCCCATCTCTTTGCCCAGTTTATCCATCACTTTGGGGCGTTGCTTCGCCCGAAGAGCCCCAAATATGGCGTATCGTTCCGCATCTGTCTCAAACGGATGCACCATCTCCAGGAAAACGAGACCCAGTGAGAAGATATCCGTACTATTCTTGTAATGGCCGGACGGCTGAACGACACACACCTCTCGATGGTGGCACTATTTTCTCAATTACCTGCTCGGGAGACATGTAAATAGGAGTTCCCACGATAGAAAGGCTTGTTCTGACATCTCCGCTGACTCCGGAAGAAGGTGGCGCTGCGTCACAAGTGGCCAGTCCGAAGTCGCCAATCTTGAGAGCTGACGCGGCTTCATTGCGCGACGATCCAAAGAAAATGTTTCCCGGCTACAAGATGCACGGAGTTGTGTTAGATGCGGTGTATCCCCTCACCTTGATATCCCTATGTATCAGTTTCTTATCGTGAATATGTTTAACGGCTGAGACAAGCTGGTTGAACCAATCGAGCGTCTGCGAGATAGATCTTTGTGCCGGGAGCCGGTTTTGTCTAAGCCATTCGCGCAGGGTCGAATCACAGCACCATTCCATCCGGATGTAGAGATAGCGTAGATTATCGTCCATCCAGTGAAGTTCCTCACCGGGCGGCGGTTTTTCCAGCCATGCGTCGTAGTGTCGGACAATGTGTGGATGATCGAGTTTAGCCAAGATGTGCACTTCTCGCAGCACTCTGTTGGGCGACTGTTCCGTGTCGGCCACATCGACCGGACCGACTTGCTTGATGGCATACCATCCTTTGTCTATCTTGTGTTGGGCTTTGAAGACAACACCATATCCTCCACGTCCGATTACGCTCTGTTCTGTGTACTCGCCGAGAAGCCTGCTTTCGGAGGGCGTAGATTCGGTCGTGCTGGCCGAGCTCGACTGGGTGGCCTGTGCCTGCAGCAGGCGTTCAATCAGATGCATTCATGAAAAATACGTTGCAATACCTTATCGCTTGGGTTCTGCGCGACCCCTAGTTCGCTTGCAAGCACACATGATTCGTCCTCCTGAACGATTGTACTTCTAAAATTTTAAACTTCGATCTAGCCAACCACTTCTGGGGGCGGCTCATTAGGGCTCATTGCTTTGCAGACTTGATAGCGGAGTGCACTACACCTGCAAAATTGCACTATACTAGTGGATAACCGGGGAAGGGGGTTTTGGGGAAGCCGGATCGTTTAGCGGCGGATGGGACCGAGCAGCGACGCTCACTTCTAGGGACTCGAGAACAAACAGACACGACCTGGACAAGGAGTTGACAAGAATTCAAATATCTTCTCCTATTTCTTCACTCGTGGACCAGGGAACGAGGGCGCGTAAGACGAGAGAGAGCAAGCACCGTAGGCACAAGTGCTGTGGGACTGCTGTTGTGAAAGCAGAGCGTGGATCGAGCTAGTCGTACCTTATCTGTGCAGCCGAATCAGTCTGTTGTAGGGCAAACCGAGCTAGTCATGTGCCGTTATGAACAGCGACGCACTCTTGGGAACTCGACAACGAACAGACATGATTTGGATGAGGAGTTGGCAAGAATTCACACATTTTCTCCTATTTTTTCACTCGTGGGCTAGGGGCCGAGAGTCCATAGGACGAGAGAGAGCAAGCGTCGTAGGTACAATTGCTGTGGAACAGTTAGTGTTTGCAAAGGCGAAGCGCGGATCGAGTCAGTCATGTTATCTGTGCGTGCTGCGCTAAGAGGATGAAGTGTGCTGAAGACGGGCAGGAGAAGCAACAGATACGAAGGAACGATGAGAAGGAAGAATATGAGAAAGACAACAAAAAGAGAGCCGAAGAAGAGACGAAAATGAGACAAGGGAGGTCAGTCAAGTGGGAGGGAAAAGGAAGGCGTGCGGAAGAGGAGAGATCGGCGCGAGATTTCGATGAGCATGATCCTACGGGATGAACAGCACCGCGAAAGCAAGGAAAACAAGGAAGATCATAAATTTCGAGTCGATCTCCGTCGAGTTGTGCCGTTTTTATTGGGCGAGTTCACAGAAGCAGCCGTACCCGGAGCAGACACTTCAGTAAGAGGGTTGGCTCGAGGTTTTTTGTCTGCGCAGCAAATCTCGGCGACATTTGGACCGTCAGAATGTCGCCGCTATTCGGTTTCGACAGAGCGCTCGATGGAATCTCGGATGTTTCCATAGATTCGGCCGTCGCGACAACCTTTTGTTGCTGTGCCATTTTCCAGTTCGAGAAGCGAGACTGATCACACTGCGAAGGATCGAATGCAAGATCAGACAACAGCCGTCAGACTAATTTCGCTTTGTTCCAACTGCAACTACGAATCTAGTTACAAGTAGAGATGCACCATTCATGAAGTCGTTCAGATCGAGTTCAATCACGTTGTCGTTTGAGCGGGAGCTCTCTTGTGCTATGAATAAAAATGGTCGATAGCTGTAGCGACAGAAGTCGAAGGATTGAGTTCACCGTCCAGCACTGACAAGTAGTTGCCGTCGGAAAGTGATCGCCAGCATTACTGATTTTCATGGTCAGTAATTTGCAAAACAAGGTGTGTGTGACTTGGAAATAACAAATATCAGTATGCAAGTCAGATGGTCATTGCCGTATCTTGCTGTACCGCCATCGTTGGACGATGAAATGACAAGATTTTGTCGTATTCGTGTCGGTTCACTCCTTCGCCGTCTACCTAGTCTAGGAATCCCATTTCCACGCCCGTACGGCTGGAGCTTCTGAACGTCGGCACCCGATGTACTCGCTGCGGAGATGGTATGTATCAGGGATGTTACAGTGTTGCGCCCTAAATATCACGGTGCATTCATGAAAAATACACTGCAGCACCTTGGTTTCGTTCACGGGAAGATCGGCTGTGGAGCTTGAGCTTGGTCCTAGGTTCCCGACGTGCGCCGTCACCTCGGCCATGGTGACGTCATCGTCGCGGATACGTTCTATTTGAATTCTGTGATTTTAAAACTCATCTCGTATTACTGTTCGGATGCGTCGACGACGTGCCGACCTCACTTTTGGCATTCGAGTCAGTACCGTCGTCGGTCTCTGTGTGCGGCCCGACCCCTATTTCTTTTGCCGACTCGGGTGGACGTCTCACCTGAACGACCGTATTTCTAAAATTTTAACTTTCGGCTTAGCCAACCGCCTTCTTCTTCAACTCATTGTTGAGCTCACTCGCTGTGGGGCGTTTCTTCGGCTCGAATGCTGTCATCCGACTGATGAGCGTGTCCATTTCTTTGTCCAGTTTATCCATCACTTTAGGGCGTTTCTTCGCCCGAAAAGTCCCAAAGGCGCGTTCCTTATCCGTCTTATCGTTAAACGGATACACCATCTCCAGGAAGACGAGACCCAGTGAGAAGATATCCGTACTATTCTTGTAACGACCGGACGACTGAACGCACACACCTCTCTCGATGGCGACGACACTATTTCCGCAATTACCTGCTCGGGAGACATGTACATCTCAGTTCCCACGATGGAAAGGTATGCTCCAGAAGAAGATGACGCTGGCGCAGAAGTGGCCAGTCCGAAGCCGCCAATCTTGAGAGTCGACGCGGCTTCATTGTGCGACGATCCGAAGAAGATGTTTTGTGGCTACAAGATGCACGGAACTGTGTGTCAGATGCGGTATATCCTCTCACATTGATATCCCTATGTATCAATTCTTTGTCGTGAATATACTTGACGGCCGAGACCAGCTGGCGGAACCAATCAAGCGTCTGAGAGATAGGTCTTTGCGCCGGGAGTTGGTTCTGTCCAAGCCATTTGTGCAGGGTCGGACCGCGGCAAAATTCCATCTTGATGTAGAGATAGACCAGCTTTCTGCCCACCATTGAACATGCATCTTTCTTGTTCATATCATCCGCTTGTGTCTGGTTGGCGATCTCACGTGTGTCGACCATAACAATTCTGTGGGAGAGTAGAATTAAGATTTACTTCGATACAATTTAGCAACACACCGTCCGTCCTCGAACATAAGTGCCATTGATCCAGGAGCCAGCAGCTTGGCCTCAGTTTGCGTGACGTCTTCTGGATCTGGTGAAACATTGTTTTCCTCTCTATTCTGCTGCTGCCGTCTCGATCGAAGCTCTCGCAGCAGGTTGTCGTCGTGTTCTTGTTGCCAACCTAGGCCCAGTTGTAGTTTCCATAATATGCATTATTCCTCACCGGGCGGCGGTTTCTCCAGCCATGAGTCGCCATATCGGATGATGTGTGGATGATCGAGTTTAGCCAAGATGTGCACTTCTCGCATCACTTTGTTGCGCGACTGTTCCGTGTCGTCCACATAGACCCGTTTGATGGCATACAGTCGTTCGTCTAGCTTGTGTTGAGCTTTGAAGACAACACCATATCCTCCACGTCCGATCACAGCCTGTATCGTGTACCCGTCGGACAACTTGCTTTCGAAGGGCGCAGATCGTAGATCTGCATTGGCGTCCGTCCCGTCTCTGAAGTAGGAGGATTAGTGTTTTTGTTGAACAACGACGTGCCGAAGAATGGCGACTGTTGTCTCCTTGCAAGGCCGGAGATTCATGTCGCCATCGCCGCCAGGAAGCCAGGTCTGAGATTTTTCAATCTTTTCGAAGCAAAAGTGATAAACATTCGGTGGCTTGAAGTAGTCCAGTCCACGGTCGATCTTCACCCTCCAGCCATTGTCGAAATAAATTGTCCGACCATGACCATTTGGGTCGCATTCAATATGGAACGTAATTCCAGATTCCATGAGCCAGTTTTCTATCTAAAAGACTTCAGCTTTTATAAGCAAACTAAAAGAAAACTACTTGATTCATCGTTTCACAAGTCTTTGGATGGCGTATCTCATGACCTCTCCAAACACCCGGCGATGTAATTAGCGTAATTCGCTCCAAATTTTTGCACTTCTGGAGTAGAAGTTTGCAGAATCGGAAAAAATTCTGGATCTGCAGTTTCTGGCATGAAGTGGGTACTGGAAATCGAAAACCTGGTGAGGCTCACGAATGTAAGGGTCCTCGACGCGAACCGATGTCAACTTTTCGTCCAGGCAGTCCGCGAAAACTCGGTCATATCCGTGACCAGTAGAGCCGTCCGAAATCTTGAACTCGCGACAAGTAGAATGATGCAGATCTACATTGACGTTCGTTTCGTCTTTGAGGGGTTCTGTACAAATTATGCCAGTTGTAGCAGCAGAGTTAGTGCTTTCTTGTTGAACAACGTCGGGCGGCAGCGATTGGTCCTCCATCCTGACGAGGTTCTGCGCTTGATTCAGTGTTTGCTTCTCGCGGTAGTACTACCAACCTCTTCACTCTTCGCAGTCGAGCTGCTACTGCGCGGCAGCATTGTGTGAGAGATGGATCCCACCGATTCACCTAAATTCGATTGCAGGTTCGACGAATGTGAAGAAACAATTTTGAAGGGGAATGAACGATCGATCAATAGTTGGTGGGCTCACAAGACGGAGTTGGATGGTGAGCCCGGCAGAACTCACACACATAGATAAGGGTAGCGGCGCCACCCTAGCACCGGCAAAAAACGAACCAGGATGGCGTCGCTAGACAAGGGACTGCGTACAATTAGCACCCGCGAAGTAGCGAAGAGGAATGATGCCCATGTATGTGTTCATGCACATTCATACGTGGAACTGTTTAGTGAGAACAACTAAAACGCTTTCTGCGAGGCTCAAAGAGTTTTGGCACTGGTGGATAAAAGTCTGAACCAGGAGCTGAGAGTCGGGTGGAAGGGGTAATCAGACTCACTGATTCCGAATATTGACTTTTTGGTGAAAATCGTGCAGCGGGCTTGCCAAAGTAGGTTGTACCTGTCTTCCTGCACACCGTTCCTCACACATCGTCACGGGTCTTCTTCATCTCCGGCTGGGTGTCAAAGTGCGCTGTCAAATCTCCTTCCTCTCCCTATTCAGATATCCAGATATCACATCGAGATATTGTGCCGAGAGACGAACTGTCAGTTTGCATGTCGCATCTACTGCAGCTTGGAGTCCACGGACAGCGCCGAATCTTTGCGGGCCTGCGTAGCTCATGGAGGGAAATGCGGGAGAAGAAAAAGGCTCTCCGTACCTTGCTCGACAGCTTGCACTGGTGCTTGAGCGTGCCGGCGCCGCAGTCGCAGAAGAAGCCACCGCAACGCACGAGGTGAACGACGTGCCCGGCGTGACACGTCTGGATGCAATTCAGGCAGATCGTATCCTTTTCGGTCGTTTTACACGTGTCACAGCTGCAACATATTGTGTTGAACTGTACGAGTCGAGGCCCCCGTTGTCTGTTGATCAAAGACGAGTCATGGATTTTGAGTGAAGTCATTACAAATAAATCTTTCGACTCGTAGAGCTCGTTAAGGCGGGACCAGAATCGGTTTTGAAAAAGTATCCGCTCCATAAAACGGGGACGACCTCGTGAATCGGTCGACACTGCTACAGATTATCTGATATATGTAGGCAACAAAGGGGCTAGACCTTTATCTAAGGGTGACTTTGCCCAATGGCTAAATCGCCAAATTCTTCACATCTAGAGGACTGGCCAATGTCTAAACGGACTATGAATCTGTACCGGTAGATGTCGTGCATGAGGAACGATGTACGGGACGTGATCTCGAAGAGACAGTCTCCCTTTGCGACCGCCTTCTCTACCAGGTCGTCGTTGTCGTAGATCTTGTTGTTGTGCAGCGTCGGTCGCACGCCGGTCGCCAGGAAGAGGCCTCCGAAGCGGTTGTGGAAAATGGCGTTCGACTCGAGTGTCGCCGTCGCACCTCTTCTGATCTCGATGCCGGCGGTGCGGCCTGAAGTTTGTGCGATACTGACACCGAAGCATCTTGCTCTTCGCTACCTTCGTAGATGCGATTTCTTCTGAGCGTCGGGTTCGACTCGGATGAAATGGTCACGCCGGCCTGCGCATTGCGGTAGATGTCGTTGTCCTCGAGGACGCCGCGCCCTTTGTTGAAGATGCGGACGCCCTCACCTCGTCCGTCATAAATCTTGTTGCGTCTCAGCGTTGGATTGCTATTGGCCTTGATCCCGACTCCGGGCATAGCGTTGTAGAAGATCTCGTTGTCCTCCAGCACACCCTGCCCGTTGTCGCTGACGACAACACCACTTTCTAGATTGCCCCAGATCTTGTTGCGTGCGATCTTCGGATCCGAGTGGCACTCGATAGTGATGCCGGCCAACGCATTTGAATGAATTTGGTTCTCCATGAACTGGCCTCGTCCCTGAATTATTCAGCGTTTCACTGGACTCTCCGTAGTTCACCTCTTCGTCCACATGGATACCGTTCCCCTGCCCGTGATGTACTTCACAGCGCGTCACCGTTGGATTTGCGGCGCTTCTCACCTCGATTCCAGAGCGTCGGTTGTTGTGGATGTTGCAGCTCTCAAAGTAGCCCATGCCGTGGCTGAACGCGCAGATGCCAACACCGCGGCCGTCATGGACGTGGCATCGTCGGAAGAAGGGATTCGCGCGATCATCCACACAGACGCCTGATGGTTTTCTCCAATGAGTTTCGGTCGAAAGATGTGCAAGATACCGAAATAACTGTTGCGCGCAATCTCGCAGTCCTCGAATTGGCCCTGCGCCGCGTCCGTCACGTAGATGCCACCAATTTGGCAGTCACACACGACACAGTGTCGCATCTACATATGCATGTATACATTTCATCGACCATTAATCAGCACGATCAAACCTTGGGATTCGTCTCACTCCCATGCACATAAACCGCCATCCCGACAGTTGCCGACGAGTGAATGACGCAGTGTTCAACCAGAGCAGTCGAGTCGCCACAGATCTGCATTCACTCTTGTTCACTTGAGAATCGAGTTTCGCTCAATACCCCCACCATGGAGATAGAGAAACATGTACTCTGTGAACGATGAAGTGAACGAAATCAAAACAACACTTCCGACTACCAAACTTGTTCTATGACTTGCGCAAGGTCTTGTAATCTTATTAAGCCAATATTTAAAATGCAAGAATGAAAGATTAAGCATAATACGAAGAGTATACGTTTTCCGGTGTGACACGAGCGATTCTCGTTTGAAAATGTATCTAACCTGAAGAGCGACGTAATACGTGTATATGGGTGGACTTCCAGCGGCAATCACTGCGGACACAGTGGGCGCAAATCTTAACCACATGTGCTCCAAAACAGCGCCAAAACGCCACCACGCACCGAACAGTCATCCATCCCAAATAGGCGCCTTCACTGCCTTTCGCCAAAGTTACGGTCGTAGTACGTCGCCTCTCGATGATCACCCGCGACGCAATGTCGGGACCGGCGCCTGATATGGGTTCAATGATTTGCTTGATGCAATCAGTAGTCCCACTAGCTCCGATGATCTGAATGTCAGAGTTGATCACCACCATGGTTTCGGGAATGTGGAGACCGGTGTGAAGGAAGATCAGCCTCTCGGCGTTCTTGTCACGTGCCTCGACCAGTTGGAGGGCCTGTAAATTGGCGTGACACTACTGAATGACTCTGGCACCACCTGATCCAGTTGATCGCACTGTTTGAGGCGTCGCCCGCCGGCACCGAAACCGGAATACAAGGGAGCGCATCCCGGCCGAACATGGATGCCATGTTTCTGCAAGGCTTGCGCGTTTCTCTAATGTATTGCTGAAAATGTCGGTAATGATCGAGCACTGACCAGCTGTCTGAAACTCTCCTTCCAGGGATTGACGACGATGGACTCGTCGGATCGAGGTTGCGGCCAGTCGTGCGGTTCACGAAATTCGAACTGGGCGCGGCTGACGTGCAGCAGGAGAAGCGAGTACTCGAAGACTTCCTTGTAGAGTGGCTCCCACAAGGCTCGGTGGTTCGCGACGGTCCGGAACTTGCGCGACACCTCGGTGCATTGCGCGAGATCGTCCTCATAGAGATAGCGGAAGATCTGATAGTCACTGTTGAATGATGGTGATGATGCTTATGAAGAAGACAACCTTGAGCATGAGTTCGAGCGGCAGATCCATGAAGCTAGCCCTCTTGAGGGTGCCATCATCGACCGACGGTCCGTCAATGTCGAGATGCTCGGACGACGGAACGGCCAAGATGTCAGAGCAGCTGCAAAGCCTTTCTTTCTCACACGCCACGAATCAGCCGTCTCCCACCTTTTGCGCGCCTCGCTCGACGAGTCTGGTTTCCGGCGCTTTGAGGCGGGTGATCCGGCTCCGTCGACTGACGCGATGGTGCCCAGTGACGAGGTACAGGCCATGTCTTTGTTCTCCTAAAGTTACTAGTTTTCTTACCAGTGAGTGGTATGCTGGAACCTTTGCGCGCGGTTGTTCTCTCAACGCATATCGGTCTCCTCCACTCGCCGGGGCGATGTGTTTTGTGCCGTTAGTTTCGGACGTCAACGACATCTTCCTAAATAGAAGGGCTATTCGTTGGCTAGCGATTGCTTTCCTTGGTGAGGTCATGGTGGGTGCGTGAGAAATTTCAGAATAAGTACACAATCGAGAAATGGGCATTTTCTTAACAGAACATTCTTCGAAAATGTCGATAGAGAAGCGAAACGGAAAATTTTGTAGTAGACGACGTTAGCGACGCACCACAACACGCAACAGTCCTGGGTTGCTCGGACACGGCCCCCGTGCCTATCCAAACACCACTGAACCTCGACGACAAAACATCTTTTACACCTGTCCGATCTTATCCAAAAGCACGCTTTCAGAGCCGGGAACCTGGATCAATTCGGGTGCGACCAAACGGCAACATTTGAGATTTCACCACAACACCACCTCAGAAAACTACGGACAATCCTGCCGACAAGGGGAACTTTGCTGGCAGCCTTATCACCATTCTCCGAGACCGGGCGTCGTCTGCGTTTTGCACTGGGCGAAGTAATTCAAGCATCATACACTGACCGAGATTCGTGTGCGCCACCTGATAGCGATACCTCTGTGTTCGACCATCTGCCCATCATGTGTTCTGCGGGCAAGGTAGTGGGTGACCTGCAGGATCTGTGGGGTCAAAACCTGGTGCATTTCTTCCGGCCCGAAGGAGTGGACAAGAATCGCGTTCGCAGCTTTCTTGCGCCAGAATGCAGTCCGTTTGCGCAGTTCCGTCGTTTGACAAAAGCAGCCCTATCACGCAGTCTTCGACAAGTACAACGCTCGTGTTTATGTATACATGAATGTTGTCCATGTGATGTGATCATGTTGTGACTTGATTGACTAGCGACCGAATATGCCGCCGAGCACAGCGCCGAGCGCCGCCTTTTCCGCTCCGTCCCGGAAGTCGGTCCATGCACTCGGTCGCTGGAACAGCACATGCGGATGGACGGCGGGCGGCTGCTGCTGCTGCTGCTGATTCAGCGAATTGGCCGGCGGCGGCACGACGAAGAAGCCGCCGCCGCCAAACAGGTCGCCGATCGCCTTACCGACTGTCTCGCCCACCGCCTGGCCGCCTGCCTGAGCGGCCGCTCGCTCCGCTGCGTCCCGGGTCTCGGTCCACTGGCTCGGCTTCTGGAGCAGCACATTCGGATGGAGACCGGCGGCGGCGGCCGTCTTGTCCGGCTCTCCGTTGGCCCCAACGTGGATGCCTGGGTGGTAATTGGGCAGAGAGGACGACTGTCCGTTCAGGCCGCCGCCCACGATCAGGCCCTGGGGAGGGGGTCCCCCTGAAATGATTCGCAGTGTCCGCGAACTGACCCATGAATACGCACCGATAGGCAAGTCGATCTTTTGTGCGCCCGCAATCGCCGCAGCATCGGTCAGATGCGACGCAGAGATGAGGAGGAAAGGAGAGAGAAGAACGAACAGAGCCTTCATAGCTGGCTGTTGCAGATGTGGAAGGAAGCGACGTCTGAATGGACGATGACCCTCTGTCCCCGCCGCGTCTTTTATGTGACGTTCTTATCAAAATGACCTGAAACTGGCGACGGCTCAAGCGACACAGCGAGTAGTACGAAAGGGGAACGGTCAACGAGATAACAGTAGTCGGACGGCTATACAATTCACAGAGTAGCATACCTCGGTCAAAAGACTGACACGCGCAATGTTGACTTATGATAGTGGTTCATGTAGCTCCTATTAGTACAATCGTTCTTACAGGGTGGCTCAAAACGGAGGTCGACACGATGTTTTGCTAGAGCCCTGTTGTGGGGTATGCTTGTTGGTAGTGGGGATGCAAAACACACGAGCTCGTTGTTGGAAACGGCTCGAGGAATGGTCGACGATGAATGAATCAAAGGGGCACACCTCATTTTTCACAAATCACTTCTGATTCACCAGGTGGCGAGGAACTGATCAATCTGTAGAAATAAATCATTTATGGAGATGGAGGGCTCATGTAATGAAACATACGTGGAAAAACCCTCAAAATACGGCCGAGAAGAGCCAGAAAGAGGCGCCTGACACTTTCTATCGATATTGCTCTCTGGAGACAGCCGATCTGTTTCCTTGCTTCACGATTCCGAACACTATTCGAGAGTGTGCACAGAACGGCAATAACGTGCATTAGACTCTTTTGGAGTCGAACCTGTGTCAACCTCCATGTACCGCATCGAGCTCGACGGGCACGATTTCACCAGCAAGGCGGAGGACGTGACAGCAACACGGTGAATGAGCGAGATTCCTTTACTTGTCTGACAAGTGACGCACAGGGACGCGAGAGAGCGTAGGGGCCGCCGCGAGCGGAGTGCGGCGGGTCAACAACAGTGTGATTGGCGTATTCAAATGTGCTGCTACTGAGATCACACGTCCTGAAGAGAAATCGTTATCCCCCTTTTGTTTCGGGTCACAACCTTCACACCAGAGTTGAGATGTCGAGCGCCATTTATTGATGGAGAACTAGTCGTCAATCTCGCGCCGATGTCCCAAGGGTCTTCGCGGAGCTCTGTTCCTTCTGCCTCCTTCTCGACTGCCAGCGTAGTCGACTCGAATGCTAGCAATATTGGTTGTGCATAGAAGGAATACGGGAAAATACCACACGCTCTTTGGTAGCTGGAAAACGCGTCGATTCCGATCACGCATCGTCAATGTATCTAACGAGCCTGCAACTGTACTATGCGCATTTGTCAGCACAATCACCCCTTACTTTAGGACGCCGAAATGCCGACATCACTGTTCGTCCGTTCGCGTAGGCGGAGTCGGCTCGGATCGTATGGTCCGTGTACTGCCGGCTCGACTCGTAGATGCCGGCAGTCGAATACCCTCGGACATGGGAGTCGTGGGCACTCCCCCCGGGCCACTTGACGTCGGCGAACATGCATCGACCATGGCCA
>JACMII010000525.1:0-14594 GCA_014805405.1 Bunonema sp. RGD898
CCCGCTTGCTCGAGCGTCCTCAGCGCGTCAGACACCTGCGCACGGTTCGTTCGTTCGTTGTCGTTGTCAACGCGAAACGGGACGGACCTCCTCGCGCGGGTCGCCCGACTCGCGCTCCTCGTGCACGATCGCGAGGAACACGGCCAGATCGATGGCCTCCTTTTGCTCGCCTAGCGAACGTTGATTTAGAAACGCGCGCGCACCGTTGCAAACCGTATTTCCGGAAGTACTCCGCCGTAGCTGCTCTCGTTGGGGCGTAGCCGAGCGAGCGCAGCATCAGTCGAAGTTGGGCTGCGGATCGGGCGCGGCCGTCGTGCGCGAACAGACGGAAGCATTCGCGGATCTCTGTTGCGCACTGGTTTCGATCGAAAACCACGAGCACCAATTCGATGCTAACGACAAATGCCTAGCGGCACAGAAGACCTCAGGGTTGCGTTATTCCGGAATCGGAATGGGGAGAATTCATCGCATGCTCTTACGTTAGCGTGTATTCTATTCGAATAAGCGTTTGAAAACGCACCGTTTGCACCCAAAATACAGCAGAGCTTGTTGGCCTAATTAACGAATAGGAAAACGCCGATTCCGAAATAACGCAACCCTACTCCCCACTTGACTCGAGTCGCCGCAGTTTCCCCAGACGGCAACAGTTCACAACAGAGTGGGAGCACCTTCGATTTCGGCCTGCTCGAAGTTCGCGACGCGAAGAGCTGCCGCCTCGGCGGACGATGCCGACATGACAGGCTGGACGTGGACGAACGAACGAACGGACGTTGGAGGGAAGAATGCGCGTCGCCAGGCAAGTGGAGGGGAGAAAGTGCCGCGCACAGATTTGCAGGCGGCGGCGGCGGCAGCAGCAGCAGCAGCAGCAGCAGCAGCAGCAGCAGCAGCAGCAGCAGCAGCAGCAGCAGCAGCAGCGGCACGCATTGATATCCCGCATCCTCCTTACGCGGCGGCACTCAATCGATCGATTGCGCCCCGTCGCACGTGTGACACACATAATGCGAGCCCTTTGTTTCGAGTGAGAGAGAGGATTTCGAATCACTTCGGTTGATTATTTGCACCCTTTTGGTATGATGGCAGCGTCATCGAAACAAGACACCGACACCCTCTACATCACACTCGTCCTCTCCGCTGCTGCCACTGCACGTTCCGGTGTGCTCACGGTCGTCGTCTTCTTGTCGTCCCCTCGTCGTCCTTTCGTCGCCTTCTCGTCGTTTTCAGTCCCCGCCAAGTTCTCCCGAGCCGCACCTTCTCCCTCTCTCTCTCCCTCTCGTCTCCCGGGTCAGTCTCGTTCCCCAGACTCTCGCTCCTTCTCTCCTCTCCGGGGTGTGGTCATTCACGCCCGCGCTGTACACAGCACGCTCGCTCCGTGTGCAGCGGGGGAGTGGGCGAGGCGACGCCGCTGTACCGAAACGGACCGTTCCCGCCTCCCGTCTCCCGTCTCCCGTCTCCGCTATAAAAGCGGCCAGCGGACGACGGCAGACAGACAGACACTCACTGTCATCATGCAGTCTACACTCGCGGCCACCGGCTCGCTGCTCGTCATCGGCGCTTGCCTCGCCTCCGTCTTCTACATCGTGGCGGACATCAACTCGCTGCGCACCGAGGTGCTCACCGAGCTCGACGAGTTCAAGGTAAGCGCGGCGATGGAGAGCGTTTCCCCCGCACGACATTCGCGATCGGCGCGTGCCAGCCCCCTGCATTCCGTCGCTTGTGTGCCCTCCGGTCAACCGTCCGCTCGCTTGCAGACCGTCTCCGAGGATGCCTGGTCGCGCATCGTCTCCCTGCACGTCAACCCCACGGGCGCGTCCGACGCGCCGCCCACCTTCGCCACGCTGTTCGGCCGCAAGAAGCGTCAGGCCGACTCCTGCAACTGCGGCGTTCAGTCGCGCGGCTGCCCCTGTAAGTCTAATGGCTTAAATAATAATCAATAATGATTACGTCCGTAGCTGGACCGCCCGGACCGCCCGGACCTCCGGGACTCCCGGGCCTGGAGGGCGCCCCAGGCGTGGATGGTCGTCCGGGTGCCTCGGGTGTCTCGCTCGCTGTGACGCACGACATCCCCGGCGGCTGCATTCGATGCCCCGCTGGACCGCCCGGCCCACCTGGCTCGAACGGACTCCAGGGACCCCCTGGCCAGCCAGGACGACCGGGACTTCGCGGAGGCGCCGGCAACCCGGGAAGCGATGGTGGACCAGGATACGTCGGCGACGCTGGAGCGCCTGGAGCGCCCGGAAACCAGGGCGCCCCAGGACAGCCAGGACGAGACGGATCTACTGGAGCCCCAGGTGCCCCAGGCGCCCCAGGACTCCGTGGACCTGCTGGAGCCCCAGGCGGTACGACTCTTTGAACGGACGATGTCTCAATCGATCGATCTGATTACAGCCCCCGGAAGCGCCGGTCAGCCGGGCGGTAACGGCAACCCAGGACGTGACGGCCAGCCTGGACGAGGAGGTGCTCCGGGCGCGCCCGGAAACGATGGCGCCCCAGGTCTGGACGGCGGACCCGGAATCCCTGGACCCGACGCCAGCTACTGCCCCTGTGAGTCGAGAGGGTGCTTGGGCTATGTGCTGAATCCGGAACTTCAGGCCCGTCGCGCACGGCCGCCGTCTACCAGCCGCAGCAGCAGGCCTACAACCAGCCCCAGTACAACACGTGGGGACAGCAGCGTCGCCGCGTCTACTACAACAAGCAGCGCCGACAGTAGTGCTGCTGGTGAACAAAGCGCACACGAAGACGGGGGGCGAGAGAGATCGCCGCCGTCTCGAAGAATGATGAAGTGCGCAGAGCATGCAGCAGTGCCGGGAGAGTTTGCGTTTTGCCCTCATCGCTTTGCACTCGTCGAGGCTATCGAATTGTCGTCTTACGCGCTTCGCCCCGCTGTGTTGGAAGGTCTACAGGGTGACTCAAAATGGAGGCTGGCATGACGTTTCGCGCTGTTCCGACTACTCGACCGCTTGTCGTGGCAGCAGTCCCCAACCTGAGAGCGGAGAACGGATTATTGATCCCATCGCCGTATGTTGTTGCCCATAGGCTTCCATCGATTGTGCACGCCAGAGCAAGTTGTCCTATTGTTGTGCCAGTATTGTCGTTCACAATGTGTGCTACTGCGCTTGACCTAAAAGGTATTCCTAGTAAAGCGAGTCTGTCTGTCAGTCTGTCGACTAGCTGAGGACCACGGATCCGAGGAGCTCCCACCGCAGTATCAGGTCAGTCAGATTGGTTGCCGCGAGCATCAAGGGGCTCTCCCACTCGCGCGCTCCCCCGCAGAGCCCTGTTGTGGAGGGCGTTTTGTTGGAGAGTCTAGTCAGGATGTAAAACACACACGAGCTCGGTGTACTCGTTTTTGGAAACAGTTCGAGGAATGATCGACGGCGAATGCTGCCTCAAAGGGACACGCCTCGTTTTCCACAAAACAAAGTTAATTTCGATTCAGTAGGTCGCGAAGAATTCACTAAGCTGCAGAAACAAGTCGCGTATGGTAGTAGGGGCCACTGATACGCAAAGTCCGCCGAACGGATGGCTAGCATCCAGGCGGATATTATGCGCACGACGGCAGCAAAAATGAGTTAGTAGTTGAATTATTTGTTATGTATTACGAATTCTGGAAAGCATCCCGAACCACGCAGCCACTATCATGGGACAATGCGGTTCTTCGCAAGAGTTCAAACGCTTTCCACGAGAGACTCAAAGAGCTCTGGCACTAGCGGACAAAAGTCTGAACCAGGAGCTGAAAGTTAAGTGGAAGGGGTAATCGGGCCCGCTGATTCCGAATATTGACTTTTTGGTGAAAATCGTGCAACGGCCTTGCCAAAGTGTACGTAGGCTGCACATGTCTTCCTGCATACCGTTTCTCACACATCATCATCATGGGTCTTCATCTCCACCTGGGTGTCAAGGTGCGCTGTCAAATCTCCTTCCTCTCTCTATTCAGACATCCAGATACCACATCGAGACATTGTGCTGAGAGACTGCCAGCCTGCGTGTCGCATCTACTGCAGCGCCAAGTCGTTGTCGTAGATCTTGTTGTAGCACAGCGTCGGTCGCACGCCGGCCGCCATGCAGAGGCCCCCGAAGCGGTTATGGAAGATGTCGTTCGACTCGAGCGTCGCCATCGCGCCTTCTCTGATCTCTATGCCGGTAGTGCGGCCTGAAGTTTGCGCGATACTAACACCGAAGCGTCTCGCACTTCGCTACCTTCGTAGACACGATTCTCTGTGAGCGTCGGGTTCGACTCGAACAATATGAGCACGCCGGCCTGCGCATTGCGGTAGATGTCGTTGTCCTCGAGGACGCCGCGCCCTTTGTTGGAGATGAGGACGCCTTCCTCTCGTCCGTTATAAATCTTATTGCGTCTCAGCATTGGATTGCCATCGGTCTCGATCCGGACTCCGGGCATGACGTTGTCGAAGATCTCGTTATCCTCCAGCAAACCCTGTCCGTTGTTGTGGATGATAGCGCCACCTTTCTGATTGCCCCGGATCTTGTTGCGCGTGATCTTCGGATCCGAGTGCGACGCGATCTCTATGCCGGCAAGCGCATTGCGGTAGATGTCGTTATCCTCGAGGACGCCGCGCCCTTTGTTGAAGATGTAGACGCCTTTGTCTCGTCCGTCATAAATCCTGTTGCGTCTCAGCGTTGGATTGCCATCGGTCTCGATCCAGATTCCGGCCATGGCGTTATCGAAGATCTCGTTATCCTCCAGCACGCCCTGTCCGTTGTCGCAGAAGTAGACTCCCGCTTGTTTGCCCGAGTGAATGCGATTCTTCCGGATGATCGGCGACGATCCCGTCGCCACAGAGATGCCGGCAAACGTGTTTCCGTACACCTCGTTTTTCTCGATAAGACCGCGCCCTTCGCCAAAGATGCAGATACCGTCCTGCAGACCGTTGTAGATCTTGTTCCTCCGAATTATCGGATCCGAGTGCGACTCGATAGCGATGTCGGTCAACTCATTTGAATGAATTCGGTTCTCCATGAACTGGCCTCGTCCCTGAATCATTCACTGTCTCAACGTTTCATTCGACTCTCTGTAGTCCACCTTTTTGTGCACATAGACACCGTATGCCTGCCCGTGACGTACTTCGCAGTGCGTCACCGTTGGATTTGCGGCACTTCTCACCTCGATTCCAGAGAGTCGGTTGTTGTGGATGTTGCAGCTCTCAAAGTAGCCCATGCCGTGGTCGAACGTGAAGATACCACTACTGCGGCCGTCATGGATGTGGCACCATCGGAAGAAGGGATTCGCGTGGTTCGCTACCAAGATGCCTGATGGCTTTGTCAATGAGTTTCGATTGAAAGATGCGCAAGATACCAGGCAGATTGTTGCGTGCAATCTCGCAGTCCTCGAATTGGCCCTGCGCCTCGTCCGTCACGTGGATGCCCTCACGTTCGCAGTCACACACGACGCAGTGTCGCATCTACATATGCATGTACACATTTCATCGACAATCAATCAACACGATCAAACCTTGGGATTCGTCTCACTCCCATGCACATAAACCGCTGCTCCGACAGTTGCTGACGAATGAATGACGCAGTGTTCAACCAGGGCGGTCGAGTCGTCACAGATCTGCATTCACTCTTGTTCACTTGAAAATCGAGCTTCACTCAATGCCCCCACCGTGGAAACGGAAAAACACGTACTCTGCGAACGATGAAGTGAGCGAAATCAAAACAACACTTCGACTACCAAACTTGTTCTATGGCTTGCACAAGGTCTTGCAATCTTGTTAAGCCTATATTTCAAATACGGGGATGAGAAATTGAACATCATCTGCAGAGTGCATGCCTCCCGGGGGGCGCGAGCGATTCTCGTTTGAAAATGTATCTAACCTGAAGAGCGCAGTGATGCGTGCTCGCGCGTGGATTTCCGGCGGCAATCGCTGCTGCCTCGGCTCCAGAGTCAGGCGCAAATCTTAACCACATGTGCTCCAAAACAGCGCCAAAACGCCACCACACACCGAACAGTTATCCATCCCAAGTAGGCGCCTTGACTGTCTTCCCTCAAAACTACGGTTTTAGTACGTCGTCCCTCGATGATCACTCGCGACGCAATGCCGGGACCGGCACCTGATATGGGTTCAATGATTTGTTTGACGCAGTCGGTAGCCCTACTAGCTCCGATGATCTGAATGTCCGAGTTGATCGTCACCGTGGTTTCGAGAATGTAGAGGCCGGTGTGAAGGAAGATCAGCTTTTCGGCGTTCTTGCCGCGCGCCTCGATCAGTTGGAGGGCCTGCAAATTGGCGTGACACTACTGTGAATTACTCTGGCACCACCTGATCCAGTCGATCGCACTGTGTGAGGCGTCGCCCGCCGGTACCGAAACCGGAATACAAGAGAGCGTATCCCGGCCGAACATGGACGCCGTCTTTCTGCAAGGCTTGCACGCTTCTCTAATGTATTGATGAAATTGTCGGTAATAATCGAGCACTGACCAGCTGTTTGAAACTCTCCTTCCAGGGATTGACGACAATGGACTCGTCGGATCGAGGCTGTGGCCAGTCGTGTGGTTTGCGGAACTCGAACTGGGCGTGGCCGACGTGCAGCAGGGGAAGCGAGTACTCAAAGACTTCCTGGTAGAGCAGCTTCCACAAGATCTGGTGGTTTGCGATGGTCCGGAACTTGCGCGACACCAGGGTGCACTGTGCGAGATCGTCCTCGTAAAGATAGCGGAAGATCTGATAATCACTGTTGAATGAGACTTGCAGAAAGAGTAACCTTGAGCGTGAGTTTGAGTGGCAACAGCTCCGTGAAGTTGATCCCCTCGGAAACGCCATCATCGACCGACGGTCCGCCAATGTCGGGATGCTCGGACGACGAAACAGTCGGGGTTCCAGAGCGGCTGCAAAGCCTTTCTTTCTCACACGCCACGAATCAGCCGTCTCCCACCTTATGCGCACTTCACTCGATAAGTCTGATTTCAGGCGCTTCGAGGCGGGTGATCCAGCTTCGTCGACTGGCGCGATGGCGACCAACAACGACGTGCCGACCTCACTTTTGACGTTCGAATCAGTGCCGCCGTTGGTCTCTGCGTGCGGCCCGGCCCCTGTTTCGTTTGCCGACTCGGGTGGACGTTCCGCCTGAACGACTATTTCTAAAATTTTAACTTTCGGTTTAGCCAACCGTCGTCTTCTTCAACTCATTGTCGAGCTCATTCGCCGTGGGACGTATTTTCGGCTCGAGTGCTGTCATCCGCCTGATGATCGCGCCCATCTCTTTGTCCAATTTATTCATCACAGCATAGCGTTGCTTTGACCGAAGAGCCCCAAAGACGACGTATCGTTCCATGTCCGTCTTAAACGGATGTACCATCTCCAGGAAGACGAGACCCAGTGAGAAGATATCCGTACTATTCGTGTAACGACCGGACGGCTGAACGCGCACACCTCTCTCGATGGTGGCACTGTTTTCGCAATTACCTGCTCGGGAGACATGTAAATAGGAGTTCCCACGATGGAAAGGCTTTTGCTGACATCGTCGCTGACTCCAGAAGAAGATGACAGAGCCATATCAATGGCCAGTCCGAGGTCACCAATTTTGAGAACTGGCGCGGCTCCATCTCGCGACGATCCAAAGAAAATATTTCCCGGCTACAAGATGCCCGGGGTTGTGTGTCAGGTGTGATGTATCCTCTCACCTTGATATCCCTATGTATCAGACCCGCGTCGTGAATATACTTAACGGCCGAGACCAGCTGGCGGAACCAACCAAGCGTCTGCGAGATGGGTCTTTGTTCCGGGAGTCGGTTCTGTCCAAGCCATTTGTGCAGGGTCGGACCGCAGCAAAATTCCATCTTGATGTAGAGATAGGCCAGCTTGCTGTCTACCATCGGATATGCGTCTTTCTTGTTCATATCATTCGCTCGTATCTGGTTGGTGATCTCACTTGCGCCGACCGTAATAATTCTGTGGGAGAGTAGAATTGAGACTTACTTCGATACAATTTAGCAACACACCGTCCGTTCTCGGACACAAGCACCATTGACCCGGGAGCCAGCAACTCGGTCTCCGTTTGCGTGACGTCTTCTGGATCTGGTGAAACATTGTTTTCCTTTCCATTCTGCTGCCGCCGTCTCGATCGAAGCTCTCGCAGCAGGTTATCGTCGTGTTCTTGTTGCCAACCTAGGCCCAGTTGTGGTTTCCGCAATATGCATTCTTCCTCACCGGGTGGCGGTCTCTCCAGCCACGCGTCGTAATATCGGACGATGTGTGGATGATCGAGTGGGGCCATGAGGCGTACTTCTCCCAATACTTTGTTGCGCGACTGTTCCGTATCAGCTACATTGATTCGCTTGATGGCATACGGTCGTTCGTCTAGCTTGTGTTGGGTTTTGAAGACAACACCAAATCCTCCACGTCCGATCACGGCCTGTATCGTGTAATCGCCGGAAATCCTGCTTTCGAAGGGCGCAGATCGTAGATCTGCACTGACGTTCGTCTCGTCTCTGAAGTAGCAGGATTAGTGTTTTTGTTGAAAAACGACATGCCGACGAATGGTTATTGTTGTTGCTTTGCAAGTTCGGCGATTCATATCGTCAGCGTTGCCGGAAGACGGGTCCTGAGATTTTCAATTCTTTCGAAGCAAAAATGCTAAACAGCCAATTTGTGGAAGTAGTCCAGTCCACGGCCGAGCATCACCCTCCAGCCATTGTCAAAATCAACTTTCCGATCATGAAAATTCTTGTAGTCGAAATGGAGCCTGTCTCCAAGCGTGGGTTTCACCTGAAATATTTCAGCTTTTATGAATAAATGAAAAGAAAACCTTTTTCTCGATTTTCGCCTCAAAGTTCTGACCCTCATTCGCTGTAATTAGCGTAATTCGCTTCAAATTTTTGCACTTTCGGTCCAGAAGTTCGCAGAATCGGAAAAAGTTCTGGACCTGCAGTTTTGACATGGAATATGTACTGGAAATCGAAAACCTGGAAATCGGAACGAATGTAGGAATCCTCGACGCGAACCGATGTCAACTTTTCGTCCAGGCAGCTCGCGAAAACTCGGTCATATCCGTAGCCGACTCCGCCGTGCGGAACCGTGAACCCGCGCCAAATAGAGTAATGCAGATCTACATTGGTATTTATCTCGCCTCTGAAAGCCTCTGCACAAGTTATACCAGTGACAGAATTAGTGCTTTCTTGTTGAACAACGTCAGGCGATAGCGATTGGCCTTTCACTCCGACGGGGTTCTGCGCCTGATTCAGTGTTTGCTTCTCGCGGTAGTACTACCGACCTCTTTGCCCGTCGCAGTAGAGTTGCTATTGCGCGACAGCATTGTGTGAACGATGGATTTCACCGATTCACCTAGACTCGATTGCGCATTCGGCAAATGAGAAAAAACAATTTTGAAGGGGAGTGAGTGAGTGATCGATCGATAGTTGGTTGTTGAATTCGTGAGGCAGGGAGTTGGATGGTGAGCTCGGCAGAAAGTACATGCATAGATGAGGGCAGTGGTGCTATCCTGGCATCGGCAAAACAAGCCAGGATGGCGTCGCTAGATAAGGGACTGCGCACAATTAGACGTGCGTGAAGTAGTGAGGAGGAATGATGCCCATGATCGATCGGGAGGAGCTTGACTGTTATCGTCACTGCAATACAGTCACGAAATCTCGCCTGCGCGAAACCGACCTTAAGTAATGTGTCATTGCATTGAGAAATTAAGAGCGAGAACCAAGTCAATCGTATGTTGTCTGTGCTTCACTCATGGGCCAGGGAGTGAGGGCGCATAGGACAAGAGAAAGCAAGCGTCGTAGACACAATTGTTGTGGAACAGTCAAAGTGTTGCAAGGCCGATGCGTAGGTCGAGCCAGTCGTACGTTGAGGAGGATGCAGAGGCCATAGAGGTGAAAATCGCACCAAACAAGACTGAAAAGAAAATTCTTCAAAGGATTTCAAACAGCAGTGGTCAAAATGCGGTTGAAATTGTACGATTGTACTGAGCGATGATGAAGTATGCTAAAGACGAACATGAGAAAGAGCAGGAGAAGCAGCAGATGTGAAAGAGCGATAAGAAGAGAGGGTATGGGAAAGACAACAAAAAAGAGTCGAGGAGGAGGCGAAGGTGAGTCAAAAGAAGAGGTCAATCGAGCGAGAAAATGAGGGAAGGCGCGCAGAAGAGGAGAGAGATGGGCGCGAGATTTTGATGAGTATGATCACATGAAATGAGTAACATAGTAAAAGCAAGAAAAACGAGGAAAATAATAAATTTCGGGCCAATTTCTGTCGAGCTGAGCAGTTCTGCTTCATTGGACGAGCTCACAAAAGCAGCTTGACTCGAGATTTTTCGTCTGCGCAGCAAATCTCGGCAACATTTTGATCCTATCAGAATACCACCGCTACTAAATTCCGACAGAGCCGCAACCGTTTTCGATGAAATCTCGGATGCGTTCATAGATTCGACCGCCGCGACAACCTTCTGTTGATGTGCCATTTCCCAATTCGAGAAACAAAACTGGTCACACTGCGAAGGGCCGAATGCAAGATAAGACAACAGCCAGAACCACCTCAGAATTCTGCTTATTTACGCAACAAAGTACCAACGATATTACGTGCATATTGTTCGTTTGTTGCATGAATTCAGTGACTGTACTATTGATGTGTTTGCAAGGAATGCAGAAACAACAGTTCAACTCCATTGAAGACATAAAAGTGAGGAGCAAATAATTGAATGAGACGAGAGAATCAAACCCGTCGTCCGTTGGGACCGGTATCACCGCACTTGAAGACACAAAGCGAGTAGAGTCGGATGTTGTCCCTTGGATCTGGAACCTGTCAATAACAATAGGTGTGAATCCGATTCGGAACAGCTATTGTCACTGACCAGCCAGTAGTCGCCGAGACCGCCATTATGTTCGTCCCGGACCTTCCTGTACGTGCCTGGTCGAAGACGGAATTGAATGATGGCTTTGTAGACTACACCCTGTATTTGAAGAGAATGAGGGTGTATTTCTCGATCATGTATACATGATGAGTGTAATCGGAAGCGTAGTCGAGTGCAGTGCTGGGATCCGGAGTGCAGTAGACGCCATGCCCATAGACATGTCGCGGTCCGACGTGAACCTCCTCCTCTCTAATAATACTCCGGATCGCCTGGTCCTTCGTGCCGTGATGCACAATCGGCCACACTTCCTGCACGAACATTATAGTACTAAAAACAGTTATCAAGCTTTTCACGCAATTGAGAGCTTGTAGATTGTGACAATTATGTTTGTCAGGTCGGTTTGGGAATGCCAAACTTGATTTTTCCCAGTGCTGTATACGTCTCTCTTTCTCTCATTCCGCGCACCTTTCCATCTCCGGTTCCGAGCCAATTGTCGTTTTCGAATTTCCCTTTGCACTTCACGGCAAAGCGCAGACAGCCGATCGGTCGAAAGTAGGGCTCTCCTCCGCGGGAATATTTCGTCCTCTCCTGCACATCATCATCTCTTCCTCGTTCACTACCTTTCCCACTCACCGGCGCGTTGTACTGGCGAAAGTCATGATGCAAGTCCGTGTCGAAGTAGTTCGAAAACGTGGTTCGTTCCAGTGTTTTGCTGATGAGACCTTGAGATAAGCAGAAGTATATATACACATTATCCGTGGGATGTGTTCACCTCCTTGAGAAAATTGCTCGAGAAGCGGGATGAACGGCCAGAGAAAGGGGCACAACAGCGAAATGGAAACGCTATTTTGGGCGTGAAAGCCGCGCAGCATATCCATGGAGATTGTATTACGAAGGTCTTCTTCTTCCGTGCAGGGAAACACCTGAACTGATGGCACAATGTTGACAGCGCCAAATAGTACGCTCTATTGACCTGGTCTAATGCCCAGTTTCCTGCCGTGTCGACTACCGCGCCTATCGCCGAGAACATGTCGAGTCACTGTGAAGAAAACCACCATTGCACACCAAGACACTTTAAATGAGCAATGTGATATAAATATTGGGATAGTTTGTAAAAATGGACATGTAAAATGTGGGCCTCAGTAGAGGATGGAAAGAAGGAACGATGTGAGACAGTAAAGAGGAGAACGCTTCTCGATCGGCGGCCAATCTGATGCAACACAGCAGCAGTTATCGCAAGAGAAGGGAAGAAGAGTAGGGAGTCGTCAATGGCACGTTCGTACTGAGAGACTGGTGATTTATCGCCCACTAACATATGCTAGAATCGGACGAGTGGACTCGAGGACTATCACGGCCTTATCGATCGCGACAACGACGGACTGCCTTCCTCCTCTATCATCATCTCGTTCTCACGCACATACACAATCCGATGGGAGAACTGATTTGTGGGGTTGAATGGATTCGACTAGAATGGCCGAAAGTCGTGCGCGTTTGCTTGATGCCGCAAATCGGACGGTATCACCGCAAACAAGACGAGTAAGCAAGTGAGACATGTGACAAGACATGTTCCTATGCCACGCCGCCAAGGGGCGGTGGGAAAGGGATGACATCTCTGTCCTCTGTCTCTGGATTTAAAAAAGACGAGGGAACATCGTTATGGCGCGCTCAAATGGAAATCTCCCGCCAAGGCTTTCCTGAGGAGATCTGTGTGGCTAGCTAATACCCACCACAGCAGACGATGAATACGAAACTCGGGCATGTAACACGACCGATTTTTCAATAGAAACTCGTCGTTGAAGGCATGTCCGACGATCGTAAATGAGCGTGCGTTCAAAAACGCGCCCGATCTGAAGGGGAAACCGAAAGTGACACGCGACTCCGTAATCATCGCGCCTGCCATTGCTCGACAAAGAGGATGGGAAAACGTTGCCCGCACTCCTGCGAGTATGGCGGGCACTGGAGACGGGAACACCGAGTGGAAGAGGGATTAAGCACCATCCCGGGTGAGGAACAATAGATGACAGATATTTTCTGCAAGCTACCAGCTCTGAGCTGATAACAGTGGGAGAGGGTAGCAGAAAGAGTGACGTATCATCGGGAATTCCGAATTTCAAGCTGTTGGTGCGCGAATGCGACTGCAAACACTGACCGACCTTGAGAATCGATCGAACATATTAGAGAGCACTTATCACATGAGCTTTTGGCACAATTATTTTGGTATTTTTACAAGCAGACGAGGAACATCAGATCCTAATGTGCTGCATCTCACCCTCTATGAAAATGCAGCCAGCTTGGTAGATGTGATATCTATGAGTCATATGCATGCCGAACTGTGTTGACGTGAGAAACGACGAGAACGCGAACAGTGCGGTATTCTCCTTTCGACTCGATTCGGCGTCGAACGAGCCTTGCATGTCAATCTGTATTTTCATTCAATTCTGAATGCGCACCGGCAAGACGACTAATTACTCTTTCCATTTGTCTCTGACAAAGAAGGGTCGTGGTCAGATAAGAGCACCAGTCGTATCCTGCTTAGCTTCGTCCCGGAAGGAGAACCTAGTCAGAGGTTGAAATTGGGCCACACAAAATGATAGCAATTGGAATTCGGAAACCTGCTGCATCAACTCAGATCGTCGAGTGATTTTCCCGTCCGCATGGCACCCGCTACCAAGATCACCGAAAACGATAGAAATCATAACTGATCATAAATGTACGCAACAAATCGCGGTGGAATGAAGTGAAAGTTTACCTGCAGGTCATTCCAATATCACAACATCCGCTTCTAGTACCTTCGTGCTTGTGCACATGTAAACAAACTGCAAAACAATCACAACGCCCGATCGCCGCTATTCTCGTAATGCGTGCACTTGCGAATGAATTTCATTTCCAGAGCGACCGAGTGAATGATAATTACGAATTAACACCAAGCGTTCGTTTCCTCGGGTGCGAGTGAGCGATGATATTTCTTCCTTTATTGCGGACGAGGAGAGATGTTACCAGAGAAGGCGTCTCTTATAGATGAGGTATGTTGTGTCTGTCTGTAGGCTCGGGAAACGCGCTTCGTCACCAGCGTTCTCGCCGATTGCATGTTCTCTCTTCTTCGGGCATACGCAAAACAAGGAATGTCACTTGTGCGTCCGTACGACTGGAGATTCTGAATGACGCCTCCTCACTCCGTTCACTGTCGACTGCAGACAGACGACTTTATTGTCATTTTATATAATAATATCCACGTCGAATGGTGCCGGTTTCCGGAGAAGTTATGAAGAGGGAAAAATCGACGGGCGAAATGGAGGAGACTGACGGAGAACGGCGCCTTTAGTTAATGAGCTTCGGCCGGAGAACGCGTTGACGACGCATCCTGGGATACGGTAACACATTGTCAATGCGGCGACGCACAGCAGTGCGACTGACCTTGTTGCGCTGCCGCTGCCGCTGCCGGGCCTTCCAGAGCGTGATGTGCACGACGTACTTTCCGCTCGGAGTGACCATCGCGAGCGGATCGTCGGCAGTGGTCTCCTTCAACTCTTCGGACGGAATTCCGGTCGTCCGACGCATCGACAACTGCAAGACCCATCGCTGTCATCATGCCATGGCACGAGTCGCCTAAAATGGGTCACACACAAGAGCCGCCGTCTAGGTCTGCAACCGACGACAACGTGTGATTTATGAGGAGCTGGAGGAGAGGTTTTCGGTCGGTCCATTTGTACATGATGATGAGGGACTTGAGGGCTATGAAACCCGACTCGATTCATTGCACCGACTACTGCGTCGAA
>JACMII010000526.1:0-14567 GCA_014805405.1 Bunonema sp. RGD898
CCGGGGACTGCGTGGCGGCGGCTGGCAGGCCGCCGACCTGGAGCCGGCCGATGGCGTGGGCAACCTGCAGACGAACAGTCCGACGCCACGTGTCGGACGCTACGAGAAGTTACAGGGCTAAGAACGATTGTGATTGATTTACTGTTAAACACGAAGGAGACACATCTTGCCCTGAAAGAGTTGATTGCACACACACACACGCACACACACACACATACATGCTCTATTTGGTCGACGCGGACGAGCGGGTACGAAAACCCAATATATACGAACAATATGTGAGGCTACGAACAGTGGAAAGATCACATCATTTGACATCGAATCGACAGCATGATGAGGATGATAAGAGATGGCACGGGACGAGAAAGAGTCATACGACGACGACGACGACGACGATGATGATGTTGTTCTGCGAAAATAAAGTTCCCATCTGGAAGTTATTGTCGAATCCCCGAGCACATTGAAGCGGTCACAATCGGAGCTGGATCAACGTAGGCATGGCCATTTATGTTCGCGAAATTGGCGCCTATTGGCATTTCGAACACAATCACACTGTTGCTTCTCAAATATGGGTTCCTTGCACGATCGAGCTGGCCTGGCCGAGGATCGAGGACGCGGGCGAGCCGGCCAAAGGAATCTGCAATTGGGGACTAGGTCAAAACAAGGGAGAGGGCGGACACTGTTGAAGATCTGCTGCAGGAACTGGACCAGCTGCGCGAGAACCGGCTTCAGTTGATTGATGAGTTGACCGAAGATCGCGGTCGGATCCAGACTAGCCGACGTAGATGCCGACGTTCCAGCCGCAGTTGCGCCCGCTCCGAACGACGATGCCAGATTGCCCAGATTGAGCTGGGCCAGAGAGACGGAGGCGGCCAGCGCCAGAACGAGGATCAGCGAGCGAGGGGCCGGGAACATCTTCGTGTTGATGATCTGGATGAGGCGATTGAAGAAGGCTGGATGATGATGCTCACGTCGCGCGTCGCCCCACTTTTATACCACAAACTCTACGGTGTTGAGAAGACACGATCAAAACAAGACTGGATTACGCGCGCGCGCGCGTGCGAATAAACAACGGCTATCATACGAAATTTTCGAGGCCGACACGAATGTGATGCCGTCGTCGTCGAGTCACGTCAACATCCGTTCTTTACTTTGCTTTTCCGACTAGTATTATGAGCTGCATTGGTGTGCTTGATATTACAAACCAGCTTGCTGGTATTACAAAAAATCAGATCAGACGCTTATTCTCAAAAAATGTCGCCTTTGCTGCTGGGAATTATCCACGCGTTTGGCTATGGCCATGAGACGAGAGCTGTCATCGTGTCAGAAAGCGCGATTATTGGGGATAAATTATACAAAAAAAGTCTGAAGCCGTGCATCAGCACTATCAGTTCGCCTTCCTCGCCCGTCCCTTGCGGCGTCTTAGTCCTGCCTTCTCCTCCGTCTCCTCTTTATCGCCGGCCTTTTCTCGGTCCACGTTTTGCACGGTCGGCTGAGTGGCGGGCACCTCCTTCTTCGCCGTATGCTCGTCTTGCTTCTTCGTCTTGTGGTCCGTGACTTTCGCACTTTCCCGTTGTTCCGTGTCCGATCCGTCATCGTCATCCTCCTCCCCCTCTTCGGTTCCCTGATCCGAAGGAGCTCTCAGCTCCTCCTTTACACGATCGTACGCCGCGGAGAGCTCTTTGAAATCCGCGAGCGCCTGCTCCAGATCCTGAACGGCTTTGTTGATTTTGTGGGCGTTGGAATGGTGCGAACCTTGACGTAACAAGAGTCCGTCTCGACGAGCGCATTCGAGCCAGATGTCGATGGTTTTTGGTCCAACTCCTCTTCTTCTTCTCCCGCTTCCGCTTCCTCTCCTTCGCCGTTCTGCGGTTCCGTCTTGACGTCGTCGTTGGGGGATTGCGTTTTCTAATGTGGATAGTATGACTGGAATGTTCGCATTGAGAAACCTGCACGGCTTCGAGCTGCTCGAGAATCTTCACCATCGCCTCCTCGGTCTGGCGCAGTCGATCCTGTAGTCCGCGCAGCTTTCGCTTGCCTATTATTTTCCCGTCCGCAAACTGACCAAACGCACTGTACCCAGTCGGCTCTTCAAGTCCCCGCACCGTCCCGCATCCTCCTCCTCCTCGTCCTCGTCGTCCTCGTCGAACAGCTCGTCCTCCGAGTCCGGGTTCGCATATCGGTTGCGAGCGCGACGCTTTCGCTTCTTTTTGGACTACCCAAGTGAGGTTACCACCACTGTCTTGTATCGGAATCATTACCTTGAAGAGGGTGTAGAGCAGGAAACAGACCGCTCCGACTGTGTAGACCGGCAGAAGCCAGGTGTACATTCCTCGCGATGACCCGGTCTGGGCGCCCGCCGCTTCAGCCTGTTTCAATGGGTGAAATGGGTTTATTGCGGCGTGAAATACCTGCGCCTGAGCCGCCCTCATTCCGGGATGCATTTCGGGACGCTGCTGGCCCATACGAGCGCCCATTCCGGGATGAATCGGGGGGCGTTGTTGCTAAGGTGCGCCACCGTTGCATTCGACGAGAAGTAGGAACCTGGGTGGGAGCCTGCGGCTTCGCGAAAAAGCTGTTCAGCAGCGGATGGAAGATCGTCGGGTAGAGCGTCGCGAAGCAGACCACGATCACCAGCACGACGAGAGCCATCTTCCACTGAAACAGTGCCGTTCGTGGTTGGCGTCCATTGCTTCGAACAAAAGTCGCCCGTGTCTTTCTGCTCGAGACACTCGGTGCGCACTAGGGAAGTGAGTTTGACTTTCGTGATTTGCTTGAACGTTTGCAGACATCTTTACACTGCGTTATTCAGATGGGACATAGAACGCAACGAGACGGTTCGAGCCTTTCATTCGTTTTCCGCGCAGAAACATCCATTCTTCCTCCCCGATAGCGCATTCGCGCCGCCTCGTTGCGTTCCATCCGAATTACAATCGAATAGCGTCAAGATGTCTGCAAACGTTCAAGAAAATCACGAAAGTCGAACTCACTTCCCTAGTGCGCACGTTTCCTGCTTTCGCAGATGACTGCAGGATTTGCATGTCAGCAGATTCACCAAGTTGGGGAAGATTTGTCTCGACCGATTGTCGCAAGGCAAACGACCCGACCCCACAAAGTAAACACGGATGCCGACGAGCCCTCCTCCTCCTCCTCCTCCGATATAGCTACTACATTATGCGACCTGCGACATGGGCCCTCCGTCGTCGGCGTCGTCCTCGTCCTCGTCATCCTCGTCGTCGTCCGCGTCCCCGTTCCGGGCTCGGCGGCGCCTCGTCAATTTGCCGACGTTCTTTGTCCGGAGCTTGTTCGTCCGCCTCTTCTCCTGGCTGCTGTGGTTGTCCAGGTCCTGTTCCTCTTCGATGCGCGCCATTTCGGCCCCTCGCTTCGTGTCCGCCTGCAACAAGCGTTAACTGAACGCGACAGGCGCACACAGATGGGCGGCGCGGCCGAGTATTAGCACTCGCCGCTGCAAGCGACTGCCTCTTTCCCCCTTCTCTGTCTGTGTGCGAGTGCTAGGGCTGGCTGGGTGCGGGCTGCTGCTGCTGCTGCTGCAATCGATCGAGGCGGAGAGCGGGGTAAGGGGGGACATGTGCCCGCGCGCGTACGAGCGAGAGGCACGCGCTCTTGTTGACGGACGGCCATCCATCCATAAAATAGGGCCGCGCGGTCGTAGGAGGCGACTCTGCGCAGCACCTGCGCGCACGCGCGCGCGCAAGTACGGCAGAGAATTGGGTGTCGAGTGTGGCGCACCGGACCGACGACCACTTCAGACGAAACGACGGGGGTGGGTAGGCGAATGGGAAAGGAGAAGAGAGGCGATGGAGAAATGTGATAGGGCAGCGATGGCAGCGGCGATTCGCTTCATGGTAACGAAATATGGCCAGAACGATGACGTGTTGTGCGGGGGAATGGCGCCTGATCTATGGCAATTTTGAAAGAGGAGTCGAGAAACTGGGGAAAATATGCGATCCATTGTTGCTGAAACAAGAACTGTCAGGTCTGCAAAATTCCCTCCGCCGGCATTTTGAAGATGCTCTCCGTGTGTGCTGTGAACCCTCCGAACACGCAACTTCTATTGCAAAATCGATCCCGTACGTATTCGGCGTGCCGTGAAAATTGATCGATTGCATGTTTGGAGCGCTTTTTCTCTGCCGTTGTTTCACTGCCTACGTGCGACTATTTCAGTTGAAAAATTTCAGTTGAAAGACGCAGGAAAAATGCCGACGGACGAGGAGGAAACACTTCGTCGACGTGCCGGCGCCGGAGATTCGGCGGCACCGCCGCCATCCACTTCTTCCGCAACTGCTGCCGCTGGCGGCGGCGCCGGTACCGCCACATCTCGTCGTCGTCCCGTGGGCGTCTCGTCCGAGGAGAGCGACTTTGACGGCGTCATGAACGAGGAGAAGTACGGCGAAAAGTGGGTGTCTCTTTGAGGAGTGAAGCATTCGTGAAACATTCAGGCTCGAGCGTCTCACCAAGGACATTCCCCAGGACTCGGGCAGCCTGGGCACCGTCATGGACAGCCTGCTGGCGGGTCTGCCACCGAGGTGAAACCATAGACTTAAACCGATAATTTAATCTATTGCTTATCTAATTTTAATGACTATTGAATTCTCAAAGATGGCGCAACTGGGTGGTGCGCGGCGTATTCTCGCTGATCATGATCTCGCTCTTCTCGTACATCGTCTCGCGCGGAGCCATGGCGCTCATGATCCTTGTAAGCCACTTTGTTGAATTATTATATCAATTAAATGCGCCAACTTCAAGGTCCTCCTGATCCAGTTCAAGTGCTTCCACGAGATCATCAACATCGGACTGGCGGTCTACCGACTCTACGACTTGCCGCTCTTCCGCACGCTGTCGTGGTGATTCTCTGATGCGAACATTTCCAGTGTAAATGCGAGAATAATGCAGGTACTTCCTGCTGTCGTCCAACTACTTCTTCTTCGGCGAGAACCTCATCGACAAGTGGTCGATTCTGCTGCGGAAAGATGTGAGTAGTTGGTTTTCTGCCAGTTTTATAAGCGTGATGAATAAAATCGGCAGAATTTTGCCTGGTGGCTGGTAGCCTACCATCGGCTCATCTCCTTCTCGCTCTACTGCTTTGGCTTCGTTTGGTTTGTGCTGTCGCTGCGCAAGGGCTACTACATGCGACAGTTCTCGCTGGTACTATTCATTTGATGCTGAAATGCAGTTGAACAGTTTGCCTGGTCGCACGTCGCGCTCCTGCTCATCGTCTCGCAGTCGTTCCTCATTATCCAGAACATTTTCCAAGGAACCATCTGGTTTGTTTTTGTATTTCTTAAACTCCCCGAAATTGGTGATAAATGCAGGTTCCTTGTGCCGGTCGCAATGGTGATCTGCTGCGACATCATGTCCTACGTGTTCGGCTTTTTCTGGTGCGTGCGAAAGATGTTGGAATTTCAAAATAATGAATTCCTCAAGGGGCAAGACGCCTCTAATCAAGCTGTCGCCGAAGAAGACGTGGGAGGGTTTCATCGGTGGCGCCTTTTCGACCGTCATCTTCGGGATTCTGGTATTTTTGTCTTTGTGAAACATGCTACAACACGAATTCAGCTCTCGTACGTGCTCATCTCGTCGCCGTTCTTCGTCTGCCCACTGGACGAGTCGACACTGGATTCGGGGGACAACTGGAACTGCACGATCCCGTCTTCCTTCCAGCTACGCAACTTCAATCTGCCACGACCGTTTAGGTGACTTTGACGGCTTGAGAGAGATGATGTGAGGCGTTGCAGCTGGATCCAACCCTCGGTCCAGATCTACCCGTTCCTGCTGCACTCCATCGTCCTCTCGCTCTTCGCCTCGATTCTGGGCCCGTTCGGCGGCTTCTTCGCGTCGGGCTTCAAGCGCGCCTTCCGAATCAAGGATTTCGGTGCGGTGATCCCGGGGCACGGCGGACTCATGGATCGCTTCGACTGTCAAGTGATTTTACCATTTTGATGGGGAGCTTAATGCGCAAAATCAGCTGTTGATGGGCACGTTCGTCCACGTCTACGTGCACACCTTTATTCGGTCGCCGAGCGCGAACAAACTTCTCGCCCAGCTCGCGTACCTGCCGCGCGCCGAACAGGTTGTCGAGCGTGTTTGATCGAAACGTGCTGGTTCTTTAGCTCGAAGTTCATCAGAAGCTTGGCGAATGGTTGCTGGCAACCACCGAGGCACCGTGAGTCCCTGAGTCCCTCTCGGAGAAAATAAAGACGACGACGATGTAAATTCCTCGGCACAACACAGAACTCACCAAGAGGAGAGAGGACAAAGATCGAGAGAGAGGTCATTGCCATTTGTATGCGAAGAAGAAGCCAAGAAATCTGTTCGAAGCCGCTAGAGCACCCAGGAGAGGTTGTGTTACGAAATTACGAAATTACGAAATCACTCAGAGAGGAAAACCCCGTAGAGAAGCTATAGACTTTTGCACGACAAAATGATGTGAGCGAATTTCAGGATAACCAGTGCCGAGAAATATTGTAGTGATGATGGAGACACATTCTGCAGCCCAACATACACGAAGACGTGCCGCTTTACGGAACTTTGCACGACGAAGCACAGCAAAGAACACAGTGTTGATGATGAGAGACGAAAAGAAGAAGAAGAAGATCCCAACAATAATGCAAACAATTGACAACGACACAATCTGTGTAAAGAACGGAATCATGTGGACTGGTCGTGCAAGGCAAGAGCGAGGTCGACAGTGATGCGATGCATATTGTACGACGTTACATTTGCTGCCGTAGATGATGATGCCGTGTACTTCGAGTCGTCATCTAGATGTCCCACGAGGAGTTAGCCGAATATCGGTCCCACCTGGAGGAGGTGCTTCGAAGTCTGGACGACGAGTCGATCGATAACGACCGGCGACAGGAGCTGGAGCAGGAAAGGAACGATCTGACAGAGCTGATTGCGTTGTTGGACGATGAGCCGGAGAAGGATGCAGACGACGATGAGCCGGAGAAGGATGCCGACGACGATGAGCCGGAGAAGGATGCGGACGACGATGAGACGCTAGAGGTCGGCGACATTACGGGTGAACGATGTCGAGCACCGTTTCCGTCAACCTCCAATCAATCGATACGAACCATGAGCCACAACGCCGTTGTGTTGGAAGTGGCAGCGGACGAGAGCCAGGACTGCGGTGAAATTATGGTAGAGTGCAGGTTTCAGGCGATAAAACCGCTTGAAATCCAGGTCCGAGTGCTCTACAGTCAGCCGATGGAGGAGAAGCAAAAGGCGTGCGATCACTTCCTGCGCGAGTCCTGCAAGTTCGGCGACCAGTGTCGGCGGTAAATGTGCGATGACGTGTATTGTAGGAGAACGATGAAACAGATCGCACGGCGAACTGGTGAAACTCGCCGACCTACAGGACTATGTCGATGTGAGTCACGACGAGATTGGGGTCGATTCGCTGCTGCTCATTCATCAGGACAATCCGAATGGGTTGTGGGAGATTGGCGAGGTGAATTCCATGTTTTGTACGAGCCAGCTGTTCAACTAGCTCGTGTCGCGCGATGGCGATCGATGTGCCGTGCGGCTGCGAAAAACCGGGAAGGAGGTCGAGCGTGGTTTGCATGAGATCTTGCCGCTGACTCTGGATAACGACGCTCCGGCGCCGCCGGAATCCTCCACGTCGGAGGAGCGTTTCCCCGAACTCAAGGTTCCGTCTCATTCTTAGGATGATGGCTCGAAGTGGCATTTCAGGCGTCCACCTACGGGTCCGCATCCGTCGCCGACATCGGACAGTTTGCCGGCGGCGGTTCCGACGGCGTCGGTCTCAAGTTGATGCAGAAGATGGGCTACCGGATCGGCCAGGGATTGGGCCGGAAGTCGGACGGCATCGTGCACGCCATTCAGGCGGTCGTCCTGCCGAAAAGTTGGTCCATCTGCGTTGTGGGCCGAGAGAACTGAGAGCGTTCGACAGACAAGTCGCTCGACTACATCATGGAGCAGAAGGCGAAGAAGAGGAAATTCAAGACGGTCGACGGAATTGAGACCGAACGGGAGCGAAAACGACGTGAAGCAAGGGAAAAACGCGAAGCACTAAGCGCCGAGGAAAATGACATCTTTGCCTTTATCAATCGGCGGTCTTCGGTCGGACATCACGGCGGCCAGGCGGCCGCTGGTTCTGCTGCAGGCACTGCGGAAGGTTCTCAGTTGTTATTTGTATTAGAATTTTCTGTTTGTATGGAAATTATTGTTTGTGTTAAAATTGTCGTCTGTATGAAAATCACCAACAATAATAGAATGGAAGACGAGCGGGTCGGTTCACGTGGACGCCGTCCGAGCGGAGGACGAGCTTCGGGAGTTGAGGAGGAAGGAACAACGACTCGTCGAAGGTACACGACTATTGTCATTGCATTATTTCCCGAGCGCCTTCGACGGGTAGCCAAAACGAGTAAGCGTTCTAGGTGTGCAAAGAAACGCTGTGCGCGATCCGCCGACGGCCGCACGCATCGATGCGCAGCTGGGTGCCATTAGGAGACAGGTTATTATTATTCTGATTGTGATTGTGATTATTATTATTACGTTAATGTCAGTGCCATGAAACAGCGAACCTTCAGATCAAGTCAACCGAGGCGCGGCACCGAAAACTCGGCGCAGAGCGGGACGCCAGGAAGGGACGACCGGACAAGATGAAGGACGTCTTTTGAAAGCGCGCATACATATCTACCATTAAAGTGATGACGCCTATTTTTCGAAGCCGACATGCTCGAGTCAGCAACTCTTCTGGGTCTCCAGTTCAGCAGCAGCAGCAGCAGCAGCAGCAGCGTTGCGCCTTTGCAGTCATTTTCTTCAGCGGCCCTGAATTCATTCAGGCAGACCCTCACGAACGAGCGAGCGAGTGGGCGGCGAGAGAGCGCGCGCGCACGTTTCTCACGCTCTCTCGGACACGGAGTGTGATGAATCTTTCAGTGAGCGCACTTCTCTGTCCGCTAATCCGGCTTGTCTCCTCGTTCGAGACGACACACTGGAAGGAGGACCTCTAGAAAACGAGTGTTGTTTCCCGGCAGAATGAGGCGTGAATTATGTATGTGCGTCTAGCTGAAAAGGACACGAGTTGGATGCCATGTCCAGGGACGCGAATTCCCCCTCCCTCGTTGTCCTCATGCGCCCGCTCGCTCGCTCGCCGACGTTGTTGTTGTCCCGTATTGGCTCCTCCTTCGCGAGGCGGCCATTGCTCCACTTCTTCTCCGCCGCATCCCGTTCCTCCCGTCTTCCGTCCCGTCTCTGCGTGTCTCTCTCTCTCTGTCTCTGGCCCTCGAACGGAGGCGGGCGACCGTTGGTGTCGCCCTACACCGCGCGCGCTCGCTTGCTCGCTCGCTCGAATCGATTCACCCTCGCCGCTGCGTCCACTCTGGCAGCAGCGTGTCCTGCGCGCGCGCTGCTGCTGCGGTGGCGGTGGCGACGGCGACGGCGGTCGCATACACACCACACCACTCGTAGGCTACCGGGTCGTCGACAAACCAAACGTGCCTGCCTTGCCGAGGCAGCGGGTGGGCGGGCATCTTGATGGAATGCGGCTGCAGCGGTGGGTGGCCTTGGGCAGCAGTCGATGAGAGAGAGACGGAGAAGACGTGCGCACCCCTAATTGAGGGTGGCACTGGCTCGAGAGAGCGAGAGGGTCCGCCTCTCTTCCCGTCCCGGTTGCGCAATTCGCTCGCTCGCTCGCTCGCTCGCTCGCTTACTTGCTCTTCCCGAGAGAGTAAGGCCGCACACTCGTGCGTGCGTGTGTGTGTGGGAGACAGGTCGGCGTTGGACGCGTATGGCTTTGCGCCAGGAGCCGGTGTGCATCTCTAATTGAGAGCGATTGGTCGGCGGCGACGGCGGAGAGTCTGCCCTCCTTCCTTCTTCCCATTGTCGAGTTGCCCGCCCGCAATTTGCATCCCAGGAGAGACGCCACTCTGGGTGAGCACCACCACGAGAGAGAGCGCACTCCCTACATAGTACGACGACGTGGCGGCCCCTTCATGCATTGGCGAGCGAAAGTGCTAGCAGCAGCAGCAGCAGCAGCAGGAGCGGCAGCACATCTGCACGTCGTCCACTTGAAAGCGGTGGTGCCTGAATGCGCGCCGCCTCGCTACTGCAGTAGTGCCAGACGGCGGCAGAGGCGGCTGGTCTTATCGGCGTGAGCAGCAGCGGCATCTTGCGTCTTCCTACCCACCCTTCCTTCTCCACGAGAGATGAGTCTCACGACCGATCGTTAAGGAGACCGAGCGCTCCTCACTGCCTTCTTCTCTTCCCTCCCTCCCTTCCCCATCATCCATCTCATCTCGATGTGAGCAGTGGCGCCGAGAGAAAGTGAGGCGACGAACCGAAGAATGGCCGGCCGCGAGTCGACGGCGTCTTTCCGCCGCCGCCGTCGTCGTCGTCGTCGTCGTCGAAGAGAGTGAAACGAGAGGGAGGGGAAGCAAGTTGCCCAACCGGACGGAGGCGACGGCGGCAAGACTGCCGCTGTTCCACTTGTCAAGCGACTGTCAATCAAGCAAGCGAAGCAGACGAGAGGAGAAGAGTTTGATGAGCGGCTACGATTCCTCTGTGTCGCCGCTGCCCTTCTTCCGTTGCCCTTCTTCCGCTGCCATCATTTGTCAAAGCAGCAGCCGTGTGTAACTGCGTGTGTGTGTGCGTTGCTCTGTGAACGACCTGCCAATGTGCTCGCACGGGATTCGTATTTTCTGACCCCACACCGCGTTGTACCTCACACTATCGACTCTCATCGTGCGTTCATCGTCGTCGTTGCATAAATGATAGAAATTGGCATGTATTTTGCAGACCGTCCCAAATTGTCGTCATGTCGTGACACGCCGGCCAAACGGCCTCTTCGCGGGCCGAGGGCTTCCGTAACATCATCGTCATAACACATCGTGAGTGGCTTGTTGTATTGATGTCCGTTGTCCGCGCCGCGTTGTCGTGGTGACGAGGCATTGGAAGTCTGCTCCCGCGCGCGTTCCCGCTTGTCTACGCATCTCGCTCTCTCGCTCTTCTGCGTGTCCGTTTGCGTAATGCAAGCGTATCTTTCGCCCCCAGAGATTACGAAATGAATGAGAGGTCTGCAAGCGAGATATTGCGTGCATGTAGGGCGCTGTTTCTCATTAGACCGGATTAGCGAGCGTACTTGCAATAAATAAGGACCAATCTCGATTGCAGCTGAAGAGGAGCTCTTCATATGACGACGGAGGCCGTTCGAGTGGTCGTCCGTTGTCGACCCCTTTCGGACGCGGAACGAGCACGGGGTCATGAGAGGTAGAGCCGCACGCCTCAATTACACATAAGAAAATCCTCCAGTGTCATCTCGGTGGATGGCGCACGCGGATCACTCGAGTTGCGAGACCCGGGAGTCCCGAAAAATGGCGCAGCAACATCATCAGTGCGAGAGTTTACGTTCGACGCGTGCTACGGACCCGAGTCGACGCAAGAGGCCGTCTACGTCGAGTCCGTTCGCGACGTGGTGGCGTCGGTTCTGGCGGGCTTCAACGGGACCTGCTTCGCGTACGGCCAAACCGGGACGGGAAAGACGCACACGATGGAGGGTAGCTTGCCGCACGAACTGCTCAGTCTTAATTGCGGTTCCACTTTCACAGGAACCGCCGACGACTGGGGCATCCTGCCGCGAGCGTTCGCCCACATCTTCCAGCACATTGCCGAGGAGACGGCGAGCGGGAAATGCCAGTTCCTCGTGCGCGCCTCGTATCTGGAGATCTATCAGGTCTTTCTAAACATTTCTATGAAGAGAGGAAACTTCAGGAAGAGATCCGGGACCTGCTGTCGCGCGACCCCTCCGCCAGATTGGAGCTGCGCGAACGTGCCGACACTGGAGTCTACGTGAAAGAGCTCTCGTCGTTTGTCGCAAACTCGGCGGAGGAGATGATGCACGTGATGCGCGTAGGGAACGTGAATCGAGCCGTGGGGTAGGCCTATTTTCGGTTTGACGATTACACTTTACCACCCGAAATTCCTAGTCGGACCAATATGAACGAGCATTCGTCGCGTTCGCACGCCATCTTCGTCGTCACGGTCGAGTGCAGCGAACGTCGGATTGACGACCCGAACGAGCAACAGATCCGGTATTGTGCTTTCCAAAAATCAACACAAAATGATGGCGTGTGCGATTTAGCGTCGGCCGCCTGAACCTGGTCGATCTTGCCGGCTCGGAGCGTCAGTCGAAGTCGGGAGCGGAGGGTGCGCGTCTCCGCGAGGCGACCTTCATCAATCTGTCCCTCTCGGCGCTCGGCAACGTCATCTCGGCGTTGACGGACGCAAAGGCCGCCCACGTCCCGTACCGCGACTCGAAACTGACGCGTCTGCTGCAAGGTACCGTTCTACTATTATTATCATGTTTAATTATTATTTACCACGCAGACTCGCTTGGTGGAAACTCCCGCACGGTGATGCTGGCCTGTGTCGGTCCGGCAGACTACAATCACGACGAGTCGCTGGGCACTCTGCGGTATGCGAACCGCGCGAAGCAGATCAAGAACAGGCCGCACATCAACGAGGACCCGAAAGATGCGCTCCTACGTCAATTCCAGGCATCACTCCCATGATTGCTGACCGGGGGGCACAACTGGGAAAACAATTGCAGGAGGAGATTGCTCGTCTACGCACACTCCTCGAGCAAAAGGCCGGCAGTGGCGGTACCGTCGATCGACAGAAGGCCCGGATCATGGCCGACTCGAGGATCGAGGACGCCGAGAAACAGCGGCTCCTCGAGGCGCTCGAACAGCGACCCGCCGAGCTGGAAAAGGAACGGGCGGCGACGAGCGCACTGGAGGTTTGACGATCTGGCGAATGATGTGATGATGATGATGTTTGATGCTAATTAGGCGCGACTCGCTGCGATGCAGAGCAAGTTGCTCGGTAGCGGCTCCGCTCTGCTGGCGGGTCTCGGCGGAGGTCGGCAGCAACAGGCCGCCGATCTGGAAAGGAGCACCGCCGAGTTGGCCGAACAGAAGGTCGTATCCATTGTTGAGGAAGAGTATGGGAGAGTTTCAGCGACGGGAACGCGATGCGCAGCGAGCGCTCGAACAGCAGGACGACGAGGCTGGCGAGCTGTCCGCGACGTTCGAATCGCTCAAGCAGGAGGTGGACGCGAAACGGAGGCGCGAACGCAAATTGCTGCAACGTCTGCAGCGGGTACGGATGTGCATGGGAATGTCAAGCGCACTGCATAATACAGCTTGAGGATAGTTGTTGGGGACACATCTCAAAGTCCCAGCGAGCCTTGCCAATCTCGATTTTGAAACGTTCATCCCCACTTCTCCTTGCAGATGCGTATCGAAGCGGCCGATGCCGAAGCGGCGCGAGGCGCCGAGCGCGAAGATCTCGACGATTCGCTGGCGCATCTGAACAAGCAGCTGAAGCTCAGGTATCCTACGCCTTGAGGGATTTACAGTCCGCTTAGGCTCCTGCTGGTCGACTCGTTCGTGCCGCCCGACGTCCGCCAACGACTCGTCGACGCGTCGATCTGGGACGAGGCGGACGGATGGCGGACGGCCGACGATGTTGCGGTCGGTGTGCCGGATGGAGATCATGGCCATCAACAGCAACAGCTGCAACAAAGACCCGCGACCTCAAGTTCAGCGGGAAGGGAGCAACGACTGTGCTCTGCACTTCTCGAAGGTAGTCTCTCCTCTGTGCACTGTATACGTTACATTTGCGCACTGTGCGCATGTCTCGTCATGAGCTTGCATCGATTTCCGTTTGGGGGAGGGGAGATTGCAACTGGAAATACAATCGCTTCTCTCTCCCTTTCGCATTGCGACGGACGAGATTCTCCCGCCCTCACAATGAACGAGGAATGTTTGTTCAGCGCCTCCGCTGGTGGGCGCCTCCCTTCCGCCGTCGTCGTCCGCTCCCACGACGTCGTCGGTGACTCCAACCCTAGTGGCGACCGAGGCTGCGGACGCCAGGAAGTGGTTCCTAGCATCGAGACCGGTTCGTCTTGCGGAAACGCTTTGTCTCTATCTTCGCGCAATCGTAGACATCGCAACCCGGCCTCAAGAGAATCGCAACCCGAGCCGAATGGAGCGCGCTGCGAGAAGCGGCGACCGGCGGAAGAGCCAAGCCGCCGCCTTTTGAGACAAATGCTGGGACGGCAGTACTGGCGCCAGGCGTTCTGGAATCCGGCTCCGCGGCCTGCGAGAATTTGATCCAATTCGGGCAGCTGGCAAAGATCGACGCGCCTGTTCGGAGGCTGGCGGATGTCCTGGTAATCTAACCATTAATCTATGGGTGGTAGCGGCGTCGGAAATTGTGGTGGGACTTTCGCGTAGGGGGGAGAGTCCGACATTCGAAAGCACGCCAACACATTCAACGCTTAAGGCCGAGGTGAACCAGTCGCCGTCGGCTCCAGCGGAGGAGATGCGCGTCCAGTGCACCACTCAACAGCAACAACAACGACCTCGTAGCTCTCGACTCAGACGGTATCCTCAGGACAACCACAATGTATTGACATGGGAAACGTAGACCGTCGTCGGCGAGTCTTCTTCCTCACCAACCTGCTGCTTTGTCTCTTTGGCGCCTTCGTCTTCGGCTTCTCGCTCTGGGCCAACCTCGAC
>JACMII010000527.1:0-14522 GCA_014805405.1 Bunonema sp. RGD898
GCCGCGGTAATTTCGACACCCTGACGGGAATGTTAGCATTTCCCTCAGCGGTTGGCTCGCAATCATCAACGCGTTCGTCATGGGCCTTGTGGATTCCTGCGTGAATACACAGCTCTACGCTCTTCTAGCGGTCGCCTATCGAGACAAATCCGCGCACGCCTACGCGACCTACAACCTGTTTCACGTGAGACAGCGCGCATCATCTGCATTTACGCGTTGCAGGCACTCTCCTCGACAGTGGCAACGTCCTATGGCGGCTATGTGATCGTCCAAGTGCAGCTCGGCGTCCTGTGCGCTTTCGCACTCGCGTCTGCCGCTTCGTTCGCGTACTTCGAATGCAGCTATCTGCCGAGATTGATGACCGTCGATTTCACTTCACAATAACACTTCAGTCATAGTCATCATCCGAGTCGATGGATAAGAGATCACTTGTCACCGTAGAACACGTGGTTTCCGATGCGCTTGATGGCACGATCTACGTGTTGTGCGCCGCTTCTGACCGTGGGCTGTTACTCCCCGTACAACGTCATGAAGGGTTGACCAAGTCTGTTGCTGCGAGTCTCTCCCGGACGCTCTCCTCAGTTACAACGCTTTCCGCGAGAGACTCAAAGGGTTTTGGCATTATCAAACAAAAGTTCGAGTCAGGAGTTGAGAGTTCGGATATAAGGGGTAATCAGACCCGCTGATTCCGAATATCAGGTTTATTTTCGGTGAAAATAGTGCAAGCATTTTTCGGTAATAGGCAGAGGCACTCACGATCTACTGAATCACCAAGTTTCAACACTCCAACTCGGAGACTATATGCCGTGCGCACTGTATAGAAGGTATGCCACAAAGAGCGATGACAGAGATTCGATCCTGTGCTAAGAAATCCACACGGATAGTTGTGGTAGTTCTCTCTCCACTCTTGTCAACAGAGACTTACTCCTTTTCGGGAGGACAACTGGCACGTCGTCTGTTCGTCCCTTGCGAGCGTTGCACTTTTCGACTGATTGATCTCGCTTCGCTTCCCACTTTTCACTATTTATTGCTTTGAAACATTTTGTGCCTGTTTGTTGAAAAATTATCAGCGAAACGAGCTCTTTCGCATGCCGTATAGAACGTCTCGGCTCGATGCCTGAATAACAAATTGCAACATCTACACAAAAGCCGCATGCTGGGTCAATTGATTATACTGAACACCACACAGAGACAGATTCAATTCGAAGCATATCACCTTTTCTTCTCTTTTCTACGGTTTCTGATCGGTAAAGCGACGGAAAAGGAATTTTTGACGCAGAAGGTGTTTACGCTTTTTAATCACTCTGTAGTCAATTACTTCAGGCATAGATAGAGGAAGTAATCTGATATGTGTGCCAGCGCCCCTTCACTTGCAGAGATCCGCCCACTCATAATCGCCAGACATATTTACCATCATCGTCAGAAGAAGATTGCATTTCATTCCACCAGTTGCGTTACGCGAGTTTCTATTGTCTGAAAATGACTAAGCCACTGCAGCTCGTCGACTTCAATGACTACTCGACGTATATCGCCTATCGTGCGTGATTTTCGATTTCTTTCATTTCGTATTAAACGAAACTTGGCAGTTTGGAACGATTGCCACGGTACGTTCCGAGATTGTCCTCTGAAGGGCACCAATGTGGATATGATGCTGCTCGCCCTTCAAATCTCCGGTCGGGCCAACTACGTTGTACAGGATGTTCAGGAATTCGCATTCACACTTTGCTTCAACTTCCGTGACCACGATCGAGCTTTGATCAGTTTCTAACACACCAAAATGTCGAAAATTTCGTGGCTGAAAGCGCTCTCAGGTACCTAAACTGAGTAGGATTTCAAGTATACACTCGTGACGTGGTCCCATTGCCGAGAAACGGACACCGAAAAATAACTTTATAGTCCAAACGGGACAGGCTGGCGTTGTTAAACCAATCATTATGTATGCAGGGCTCGAGTACGCAGACGATCCGCTTGTCACGGACGGCCCCAAGTCCCTCGCCCAGATGTTGCAGAACGGCACCGCCGATCTGGGTTTAGGAACAGGGTGAGACAGCCACTTGATATGAGGAGGTTCACAATACTTTTCTCTCACAGTGACATCATAGCTGCTAGCGACAAGCCGTTTGCCCTCACCGGTGCCGTCGACAAGCAGTGCTACTACTTTATAATGTCACCTCAAGAACCTATCGTGTATGTGTTTCAATCGTTTTCCCACTAACCACTATTGCGTCTACTCAGTTGAATTACGAAACGTTTCAGAGTTCGACGTTAGACGTTTTAACAGTGTTTGACAGAGTAGACGCTAGAAGAATGTCAATGAATTTGTGGAGTGTCAAAACACACCGTGAACTTTTCCAATACCGCGGAATGCGATGCGTCGTGCAAAACCGAAGAGAAGTCTCAAATAACAATGAGCCGTACAGTTTCACGGAATTCCTGTTGGATACGTTCCCCTGGATCTACTACGTCTACTTGGCACTGGGCATCGCCGTCATTTCGACCATGTAATTGATCTTATCGTCTATCTAAACATTGCCGTTTCTCCAGCCTGACGATCTCGCAGCGTGAAAGCGTTCGATCGATGCTGGTCGAGTGGCCACTCCGCCTGCTCGCTGTAGTTCTTCGTCAACCGGCACTCGACCGTTTCTCGAGGAATACTCATCTGTCGGGACTCGTTGCGGCCGCCGCCAGTCTTCTGCCGTTCACTATCTTTGCAATGTATTTCGAACTCAACATCAAGTTGTTGCTGGCCGTGCCCTTTCAACATCAACCGCCCGCCCATAGTATTGACGAAGTTGTGACTTCTTACACATAATATCATAATGTCAAGTCTAGCTGATACACGCAATGAAACATGGTGGCTACAAATTCGCCACGGTTGAGGACGGCTATTCGCCGATGGATTTTGCCACTCCCAAGCAGAAGGCCGAATTGGAAGCGCTAGCCGACAGGTACCAGTCCCGTTCAGGTTCGATTGTGTTGAGAAATAGCAGTCGTACAGATTCGTCGTCTACCCCGATAATGACCCCTACGATGTCTACCGGTCGATCACTGAGCCCGTTCTAAAGCGAGTGTCAATGACGGAAATGGGTTGGAGCATGAATCATTGTGCGGATATCTTGGTCCACAAGGGCAACCCACCCTATTTGCTCGTGAAGATCAAGGATATAACGCCGCAATACACAGCATACGCCATGCGACGGTAAGACGAAAGGAACGAGAAAGAGATTATCGGCGTGGACTGCACACCTGTGTAATTTGCGCTGTGTGGCGTGTGCAACTTTGACTTTACCTCGGTGGATGCAATTAGATGTAGCAGAATGATGAATTTACTTTTCTCTCCCTCTCTGTGCTCCTTCACTACCCCTTTTGCTTGGGAATTTCTCATCAGATCCACCCGCTCCTAGATCAGGTAAAACCGAAATCAGACCCGGGGATTGGTGCGAGTGACAGGGTCCGAACATCCTGAGCAGACCCAAACAGGGAGATTCGTATCTTCTTTCCCTTCAGCGAACTCTACAAAGAGCGGGAACGCCTGAACCGAGCGCTGGCGCTTGTTCAGCCGGCCTCTACCAACTTCCCACTCAAGTACTCCACAGCCGATTTCGAGTATCCGTTGAAGCTGAACCCCAAATACAACAATACGGTTCGATTTGCGCAGTACCGGTATACCGTTTGAATTGACTGTCTCTTGAACTAGTGGCCGATTGACATATTCACAGGCCGGTGTTGATCTTCTTCGGCGCCATCTATCTGGGCTGCGTCTTGGTCTTTTTCCTCGAGATCATCGTCCACAAGATGGCACACTGGTGGAGTATGTGGCACACGCTGGGCACTGCGCGGCTATTCCATTGAAGTCTGCCGAGGCATCATCATCTCTGTCATGCTACTCAGGTCAACTTTGGTAGGTCTTCCGCGGGGTTAACGCTAACTCTCCGTTAGGTTTCCGCAGAGTTAGCGCAAGCCCCGCCGTAAAGTATGCGGAAGACCTTCTGCAGGGTTAGTGCAGAGCTAACAAGTCCATCGACGTGACTGGGCAAAAGGTTCGAGCCACCCGCCGGTTCCGCCCCTCCGACCTCCACTGTCACTTACCCATGCCCACTCAATCCCAATTCCAATTCCGACCCCGCCGCCGATCCCCGTAGCCCCTCCTGTCCGCTGCGCCGCCGTGCCGACGCTGACCGGCTCAAGCCAGCCATTGATGAATTTGCAAATTTTCAGTCGGCTGGAAAAACAGAATATTAGAGTAGAGCAAACACTTTTCTGCTACAGATAGTCGTACTCAAGGACTACGGATTTGCCGAGCTTTACTGCACTAGCTTATCTCTTCGCCCTGTCGCAATCTTCACAATGCTGTCGTCTGACATTTGCGCGACTGTAGCCGGGATTGCCAGAAACGATGGCAAATGTTTCAGAATCGTCTGATAACGTTGAAAAATTGCTATTGCCATTGTTTTCTCCTGTTCTCATGCGTACACAAGCAACACTATTCGCAAAATAGACGACAAAACTCTCCCAAATTGTTTATGATTCTCCTGCACTATCAACTCAGTTGCAACCACTCTATTGCTCTCGTCAACAACTTTTTCCGTACAATGGGCCGCCATCAAATGCGAACTCTCATGCTGTACGAGTGGCTATAGGGTGCTAACACGAGGAAGATGGTTCAAAGGATCAATGTGGCATTTGTAGACAGCATGGCACGCCTCGGTACCGTGAAACGCTGTTTCGTCCATTTGATGAACGTCACGCCGTCAGACCACCTACTGCCTCCTCCACAAGCTCAGGGATCATTTCAAAAACGATCTTTTCACGAGATTCGTGGAAATCGACGCGAGGCTAGACTCTTTTTTGCACCTCTCCCACCTCCTTTTAGTGTTGAGACGGACTAGCGCTTTCGCGCCGAGAACCCCCTCGCGATGGCCGAGTCCGCGAGTTCGCCAACCATTAGAGCGTGGGCATGTTCTCATCAGTCTCGCTTTGAGCACCTTTCTGTTCCTATCCTGCGCCTGACCGCGACGGCTTATGGACCTTCTGCCTGTCGACTTCCGGTACTCTGCGAGCCCAGAGACGCAGTGCAGGAATTCCAGAGACGAGAAGACTTCCCAACAAGTTGGGCCGAGTCGTGCACCGTCGCACGTTAATCCCGCCGAGTCTCCCGTGCTCGCGTCGCTGCCACTAGGAATCTCGGCCGCCTCGCACTTTCTCTGCAGTCTCCGCTACATGTCTGTTTCTCCCCTACCCTACGGCACACCAGAAAGAAGCAGACGAGCCAGTCATTCGTCTCTCATTCTTCATCTACTGGAGAACAACAGGGTCGAGGGGATAAGTGGTGGCCATGAAGACGCGTGTGAGCGAGTCCTGTGGGTCAACAAATCAACCTAACGTCTGTCGGCGAAGCCGCCACGGCTCGCGAAGAGAGAAGATGAATCGTGGAGTTGAAAAAACATGTTCCGTTCTACAAAGAAGCGGAAAAGCCGTATGTAGCAAAGTCGACGGGAGAAGGGTCATCTGCATTCTGAGTAGGACTTGTACCCCTATGCCGACACATTTTTCCGATTCGATTACGGTTCCTAGTAGATTCGACTATAGGAAATCTACAGGGTGTACCAAAAGTCAGATAACTTTTTTGCGACGCTCACAACTCGACGGAAAATAAGTCTTTGGGGGGTAGTTCAAGAGTGCGTTCAGTAGCTCCAAGTCTCCTCTTTCGAATGGTTTCCTTGGATTTGGACAATACGTACACTAGTGCAAACTGCAGATCGAGCCGGAAGGCGACCTAGGGTCGTTGCGATCACAGCAGCCTGGTGGGATCAGAAACTGAACTTTTTGTGGGTGATAGGGGTCGCGTCCTCTAGAGATCCTCCAAATTTGAGCTTCTGTCGTTTCCGGAGCGCTGAGAACGAAGCTCTGCAAGTCGGCTCCTATCATCATTTGCAGATTACACAGCTGCGCATTTCACTGAAAATCTGCACGTTTTTTACGGATTTGCAATTCCGGCGCATGGAAGTGTAGGAAAATCGCATTTCTGGCCATAGAAATCTCATTTCGTATCCCATCCGACTAAAGTGGTCACTGATCGTAGATGGTCTGCGCTGCGCGGTCTGCAGTTTGCATCAGTGTACGTATTATCCAAATCCAATGATACCATTCGAAAGAGGAGACTTTGAGCTACCGAAAGCACTTCTGAACTGTCCAAAAAGACCAATTTTACGCTGAGTTGTAGGTGCCGCAAAAAGTTACTCGAGTTTTGGGACACCCTGTAGTACAGTTCGAATGTTCCAGAATCCCCCATTCCATCTGTAGTTCTACCCTGCCGAGACATGAATGACTCTCTTTTTGCCTTATAATAAGCTCCTAGTGACTTTTTCACCATTCCTTGAAGACCCATTGGAGTCAAAATATGGAAGGCCTAGCATTAGACCTTCTGCAGGGTTAGTGCAGACCTAACATTTTCCCAATTTCTATATTTCACTAATACACATCATATTTTGTGTAATTTCGTCTCGTCGTGTCCCCGGCTACTCGACTTCAGTACGGGTCGATGGGTAGCCTGTGCGATTCGTCCACTTTTGCGACCCCCCTCTTGCTGGTCAAACTCTGCGGAAGGTCTGCGAACAGTCACAAATCTGCATATTTGCAAATTTTACAAATCTCCTACTTCTGTCCGATTCTCCATCGCATAGTGTGCCTACAGTCACAATTTGACATCTCCAGACTCTTTTTCCTTCGAGCTATGAAGCTTTTGCTGAACCTTAACCCTGCGGAAGACCTACCGACGTTGACCTGAGTAGTCTACAGCTGTAGTCGATGTGTGTGAAGAACACCCGCTTGTGTGACTCGTGTTTAATGTATATTGTCCGCTCGTCGAACACTCGATAACCGTAACATCATCAACAGCACTACACTTCCACATTCCACATTCGCAACGGTTCAATTGAATTGTGCAAAGTGTTGCGGATTTCACTTTACGACCACTAATAGTACCTACGATCCAAGTTTCATGCGATTTGAACAATGAATGGCAAGGTCACAAGTTGTTAATGTCTGGACCACGTTTTGCACAAATCTGCGGATTGCACGATTTCCACTAAAATCCGATATTCGGAATCAGCGGGTCCAACTACCCCCATTGTGTGACTCTCGGCTTCTGGCTCGTACTTTTATCTGTAAGTGCCAAAACCTTTTGAGTCTCTCGCGGAAAGCGTTTTAATAATCATCGTCATCGCCAAGCCGAAATCGGTGTCTTCCCGTAGATCCCCACTATCATTAGATCTTGGCTTGGCGATGAGTTGACGGATAAGCACCGTCTTGGAGACTATTCTGGCACCGAGTCGACTGCGCAGGTCGTTGCGACATCGACGACTTCACTGGCGAAATATTCAAACGAGGTACTCCGAATCATTATTGAGCGTTTTTGCAACTGCACTTGTAAAAGTGTGAGGCGGCAGCGGCGGAGTGTCCTCTTTCTATGCTGATACATTTATGCTTTCAAAAATCCATCTCCTCGTTAGGCGCAAGTCAGCCCATTGGCTGCGATGCTCTTCCCAGAAGGGCACGTCACCGTGAACGGTTGCTGTCCATAGTAGTTGCCACTGAAATAACAAACCGCGATATTCAGTGAAGCGAGCATGTTTCCTCACATAGGGGAATATTGGCATGTGACGAATCTCGTCTGATACGGTCCGTACTGAGCGCTGCTGGTGCCGGTTGGACACGAATAGGTAGCGCAACCAAATGTAGTCGTATTCGCCCAGAGGATCTGATTTTCAGGATTTCTTCGCTTCCCCTCCACCCCTACCTGAGTAGCGCAGAGGAGGGCGCTCGCATTTGCATTGCCGACTGTGAGCGTGGTGACCATCTTGTTTTTGAGCGGTGCCACGAACGCTTTGATCGCCTTTTTCACTAATCTCTGTTAGTTTGATCGTCGTCAAACCGACCGTAATTCCGGAACCATCTGTGGGAAGAACCTGGTCGAAATAGGGCTGTCCGTTCACATTCTGCGGAGCCCTGAGAGTTGGCATTACCGAAGCACGCACACGGAACTTTCGACATACGATGAAATAAAGAGAATAGTTCCGACCGGCACGCTCGACAGGAAATTCGGACAGGCCTGTTGAGAGTACTGAAGGGCCGCCGCCGCAAGCGAGCACGACCACGTCTGTCGAGAGAGTGCATATTTGCGACGATAATCGACAATACGAGGTTGCCGAGTCCGTTCGCGGGGCCCAGCGTGGTTCCATTCGCCTGATAGGTTCCGAGTCGAACTTTTGTGCGGATCTTGTTGTGCTTATCCAGAATGGCTTGCGCACCCGACGCCGAGAAGCCGCCGTAGCACGACGCTGCTACCGTGCCATTCGAAATGTATTTGTTCAATACGTACTCGAAGTAGCGGTTGTCAGAGATGCTGCAGTCGTCGGCGCCTTCGTCGTCGTTGTCGTCGCCGCCACCGCCGCTGGTGCCGTCGTTATTGACGCCTTCGTCGTCGTCGTTGTCGTCGGTACCTTCGTCGTCGTTGTCGTAGTCGGCGCCTTCGTCGTGGTCGTCGTCGTCGTGGTTGTTTCGGTGGGCGAAGCGACACAAGTCAAATTGTTCGCCGAGACAGTCTTTCCTGCCGGACAGTTCACTGTGTACGGCTGTTGGCCCAAGTAGTTGCCCCTAAGTGACCGATCGATTGATTGCTATTGTTAAGAGTTGGAAATTCCTCACGGTCCAATGTAGCGACAAACGACCAGCGTCAAATACGGGAACTGCGAGTTGCTATAGGGACAATTGGTTGCGTAGCCGCATCCGAGCTGTGTCGTCGTAGACCAGATCATCTGCGAATTATTACGATATGGATCATAGTTGATGATTTCACTCACTTGGGTGGCGTGCCCCAGCATGACTGAATACTGGCCGGTGACGAGCGTTGTGATGACATTTGTTTGAAACTCGGTCTGCCAATTATAGCTTGCCTGCAATCTTCGGTATGTTTCGGCATGTTTGCAAATTCCTACCGTGTAGCCGAGTTGGTCCGGCGGATAGAAGGACTGAAGAGCTTGCGACGTCGAAGCCCTGATAGCAGTCATGAGTACAGGCACTTGAGCAATGTCCCAACATTCCAGCATAGAGGTTCTCTCCAAAGGTGGCGTGATTTGGATCGTGCTGAAAGACGCATCCATTTGCCCAGTTCTGCGCTTCGGCGGCAAGCGTGCAGTTCCAGGTCTGTGTTTGAGGCTTCTGACCCGAACTCACTGAACACTACCAAATTCGGCATGCTCAGCGCAGGTCCCAGGATTGTTCCGTCGGCCTGATATATGCCGATCGACACGTTATAGCGCATCGCGTTGTGGTAGGCGAGCGCGTCAGCCTGCGCTTTCGCCGAGAACTGGCTGCCCGTTCCCGTTGTTCCACCTGCATTGAAGCCTAGCTTCTATTGCTTCTATTGGATCCTTTTGAATGAAAAGATCCGTTGTGCTAGCTACAGAAATTGTGAGTCGTTCCCGTTTCCAAACCACCCAATACGTTGGATCAGATCAACGAAGGCATTTGCCGTACAGTTCTGTCCATGCGTCGCCGGAAGTAGGAGTAGAATCGCTGCAGTGAAGCCCAGGGAGTTCAATGCCGACGACATTGTGGCAATGGCAGCTGAATCTCCGTGCTCCGTCGACATCGGTCTCTGCTATTTATCCTCTCCTCGATGATGGCCGCTCACCTAACATGGCACTAGACCGCTAATGGCTGGTCCATCGAGTTGTCCCACCCTTCAATTTTTTCTATTGCTTGTGTCAGATATCACCGCTCGGCGCACCTCCTGCGGAAGTGGATGCAAGGTATAGGGAGCAGGAAAGCGGATTTACTAGGTGAGGATCATATGAATGTGAAGTGTCACGTTCGCTCTGCCCCCGGTTTCCTGCCAGACAACCCCATGCAGCTGCAGAACGCTTCATAATGGGGGTTGGCACACGTTCATCAGAACATCAGAACGTTCCAATGCACTGTATTGTTGCCGAGTGCATACTTTCGAATAGCTCCAGTAGTTTGGGGAATTGTGAAGAAAGGGGATGCATTTGCTGTCTCCATTTGGATGGTTTTCGATTTCCGACTCGCTGTTTTTCATTACATGAACACTATCTTAGTTTAGCGGGTTTCTCGCTACCTAGTGAATCAGAACTGACCTTGTGAAAAATGAGGCGCATTCCCTTGAGACATTCACCGTCGACCATTCCTCGAACTGTTTCTAAAAACGAGCACGCACTAGAGGGCCAAACTCACGTTTTACATTCCCACCAGATCCTCTGACAAAATGCCCCACATAACTGCAATAAAACTCTTACAGATGACAGCCAGTTATGTGTTCCATAGATTCTGCAAATTTCATGAAGAACGGACGTGAAGTGGGCGAGAAATACACGAGACAAATTCAGCGTCAGAAACGACGAAATCGCGCCGTCTGCGTTTTGCACAAGTTTTATTTGTTCACAAGCAGCGTGCTGTGCATCGGGAAAGAAGACGTGCGGGCCCCACTCTGTCATTAGACTGCACGCGCTGACATGCAATCACTCTGAGAACTCCGACAGGGTCAACAACTGTCGCCGCTGCAGACTCTGCTGGGAAACCTTGCTAGCATGGTTTTTCAACAGGTTTGTTAACGGGCAACCATGCTATCGATTCTGCTGGCGTTCTCAGAGCATCCTAGTTGGAATTTGTTACTCTGTGGAATTGTGGAAATGTCATTCAATTTCCCAACCTCCGGGAACTTGTTTACGTGACGGAATATGCTTTAGATGTCGGATCGTTCGGTGCTCGCGCAGACGGTGTTTCACGAAGCTCGCGGTGAATCGTTGGAAGGTCAGAAGGCGGCTGCATTCGTCGTCGTGAACCGAGCGCGTGCGAATCGAGGATACTGGGGAGGAAACACGATTCAAGGTACTCTCGATTGTAAATATTGCATGATTATATGGGTAATAGGTGTCTGCCTACATCCGTACCAATTCGAGTGTTGGAATGGACGTCGTCCGGTTCCGGATTCGGAGATGAATCGATATCCGGATGTGAACGTCTATCACCAGATTCTGGGCTGGGTGGATGACGTGATTGCGCGCAGAATCGGCGATCCATCTGAGGGCGCCCTCTACTACAACAATCCCTCCAAGGAGAACGCCGACTGGGTGAAGGATGTCCGTGTCATCAAGCGTATCGGAAATCACGTGTTCTACGGTGAAAAGTGATCCATTATCTATCGACTTGCCGTACCCCAAGAATAAACTGATGCACCACCGATCGTTCACCATCGATTTGAAATACAACCCATGCCATGGGGGTGTGGGCTGGACGTGATAAGAATTGCTGTCGATGCCACCACCCCATTCCATTTGCGGCTTTGCCTGTCGTCTGCGTCATGTCGTTGTGCCGCCCAAAATGGCTCGACCGCGGCACGATCAATGTGATCCAAATGGCGGTCGCCCTTCACCTTCTCTTCTTCGCCTACATCACGCAGTCGTTCGTCGAGGAGGCGGTACTGGAGAGTCGAAGTCGTCGAACGGGAGGGATGAGCAAGATGGCCGGCTACTACAGGTCGTTGCTTTTCAACGTAGCCACTATCGAGAAAGACAGTCAAGTGGTCATGTACGCCTGCTTGGTCGTGTTCAATTTCCTGGCACTGCCGGTGATCGACCGAATCGGCTGTCAACTGTCCCTATTTCTGAGCAGTCTCGCGTACACCGTCTTCTTGGCCGGCTTCCTCTTCATGTCGCCGATTGACCTCTACGCCTCAAGCGCCCTGAAGGTCTAGGAGCAGGGCGTAATTCAATCGTGTTGTTTTCGAACTCCCACTGTACGCACGTGGCTGCCACTTACGAGGAGGCGCGTGAGCGGGAAGGCGTCTTGATGCTCGCGACAACCCAATCTGACTGACCTGATGCTGCGGTGTGAGTGTTGTCGACGAGCAGCTCGGAGGGCGCGATACGACACGCGGCGGAAGTAGATAGACACAGAATCAGTCACTGTCGAGACGACCAGCACTTTTACTGGCAGACTTTAGGCCAAGCGTAGGAACACTATGAACGGTATCACAACAATGGTAGCACAACAGTAGGAAGCTGTCACAACACTGCGGGCGTGCTTGCTCTGGCGTGACAATCAATGCATGGGGGCACAATAGTCAAAGCTGGAATCGATGGCTTACTCTCCGTTCTCGGGTCGGAGACTGCTGCCACGACACCCACAGTTCTCTGAACCGCCATGGGCGAGTACCCCTTCCACCCGACTCTCAGCGCCTGACTCAGACTTTTGTCCGCTAGTGCCAAAACTCTTTGAGTCTCTCGTGGAAAGCGTTTTATTTGTCGCTTTCACAAAGGAAGTAGCACGCCGTGAGATGCGATGCTATTGGAATGCCATGCAGGTAAAGTTTCACTTCACTGGGATTCGTTGCGTACATTTATGATCGGTTATGATTTCTATCGTTTTCAGTGATCTCGGTAGCGAGTGTCATGCGGACGGGAAAATCACTCGACGATCTGAGTTGATGCAGCAGGTTTCCGAATTCCAATTGCTACCATTTTGTGTGGCCCAATTTCAACCTCTGACTGGGTTCTCTTTCCGGGACGAAGCTAAGCAGAATACGACTGGTGCTCTTATCTGATCACGACCCTTCTTTGTCAGAGACAAATGGGGAGAGTAGCTAGTCGTCTTGCCGCTGCTCATTCAAAATGAAAGAGAATGAAAATACAGATTGATATGCAAGGCTCGTTCGACGCCGAATCGAGTCGAAAGGAGAATACCGCACTGTTCGCGTTCTCGTAAATACAGTTCAGCGCACACATGATTTATGGATACTACATCTACCAAGTTGACTGCATTTCCATAGAGGGTGAGGTGCAACACATTAGGACCTGGTGATCTTCGTCCCTTTGTAAAAGTACCGAAAAATTGTACAAAAAGCTCATGAGATAAGTGCTCTCTAATGTGTTCGATCGATTCTTAAGGTCAGTTCGTGTTTTTCATCGCATCCATGTGCCGATCGCTTGCAATTCGGAATTCCCGATGACACGCCACTTTTTCTTCTCTCCTCACTTACAGCCAGCCGCTGGTTATCAGCAAAGGTTGAGGACGAGCGAATATATGAACTGAGGGACGTAAGGCGCTCTGCTGCTCCTCACCCAGGACGGCGCCTACTCTTGCGCTTGGTGTTCTCGTCTCCAGTGCCCGTCGTACCCGCGCAGGAGTGCGGGCAACGTTTTACCATCTTCTTCATCGAACAACGGCGGACGCGACCATTGCGGAACCGCATGTCACTTTAGGTCTCCCCTTCAGGCTAGGCTCTTTTTGGAAGGCGCGCTCGTTTGAGATCGTCGAACAGGCCTTCGACGACGAGTTTCGTATTCGCCGTCTCAGTGACGTCAGTTAACCCCTGCTTACTCTTGAAAAATCTAATCCACAAGGATTATTATCACCCAAGTACAGCAATACCCGTATACGTTCTTTTTTCGGTTTTCATCAAAATTTGCGCACATTTGCGAGGTGGCATATTTTGACAAAGCTTGTTCTTTCTACTTCATTTCACCCTACGTCGATACATCTTGTGGCGGAAACAACCTTTCAAAAGGCAAAATTCCGCTGAAAGCATGCAAATTCTGTGAATTTTGCAATCGTGTTGCAGCGATGACAGTCAAGTCCCTCCCAATCGGTCGCTGATTGACGAAACCACTCGAAGCCCCATAATTGTTATCACTAAACAGGTCCACGTATGTATGTGCACAAACACGGTCATAGGCATCATTCCTCCTCACTACTTCACGCGTGTTTAATTATGTGCAGTCCCTTAAAATAGTAACGTCATCCTGGTCCGTTGGCCGGTGCCAAGATGGCGCCTATCCTCCTGCCAAGAAGGTGAAGCACGAGGTCCAGAACGACGCGAAGGAGGATGACGAATAAGGACTCGGAACAGAGCGCTATTGTTGTTCTTGTTGACACCATCATTTGTTGTCTCCTTGGCTTTCTGAAATCCATCCGGAAAATGATTGAACGATGAATAGAATGATATCGACTGTGCTTCTTCACTGTGCTTCGAGGTTATGTGGTACATGTCCGTGTCACCATACCTGATTGATTGACCCACGTTTTACATCAGTGCACAGCCAATCTTCGTATTCGTCTCCGTTCACAAGTATTCTTCACTAGTGAAATCAATGCGAGATTTCAGAGTTCACTGTTCTGGACGAAACCTCAAAATGTCGTCGATACACTACAAGTTTAAGGTATACTTGAAATCATTGTAAAGGCGGACGTGTGTACGCAGGCGACACTGGACTACAAGACCTTTCAATTCGACGGTCTCCATATTTCTGCGGATGAGCTGAAACGGGCAATTTGTGCAAAGGAAGGAATCCGGATGGAGAGCTTCGACCTTATTCTATCGGTAAAGACCTGTCGGGGATAAAGCATCTCTCTTCAGAACGCCCATTCCGCGAGACGATACGAAGGAACCGAATTGGTGCCGCGCAACTCGTCCGTGGTCATTCAGCGCGTGCCTCGGGAGGGTG
>JACMII010000528.1:0-14504 GCA_014805405.1 Bunonema sp. RGD898
AAGTGATGCTGAAAAACTGACTAACTGATTCTCAGACGGGCACCCGAACAGTGAACGCGTCTTCGATGAAACGGTTTGGACGCGACTCGACGCCAGTGACGTGGACTTTTACGCGCGCAGCAAGACGTTGGCTGAGCAAGCCGCCTGGCAACTGCATGCCTCCCTTCCTGGTTGGTGACGTTCGCTGCTTCCTTATTGCCGGTCGCCCGAGGAGGCGCGTTCAGACGGCAGCAACAAGTTTGCGCTCTGCGTTCTGAACCCGACCTTCGTCGTGGGCCCCGTTCTCTCGTCCCAGTCGCATGGCAGTGCCACGGTGCGTTGTTCAACTTCGATCAACAACATTCGTACTTCTCATCATGACAGATCGTCTCGAAGATGCTCTTCTACCGAAAGATGATGGCCGCTCCGCAGGCGTCACTCGGCTTCGTCGATGTTCGGTCAGTGGTTTGTATGCGAGGTTTGACGAGGCGATCATCGAGCACACGTTTCAGCGATGTGGCGACAGCTCACGTTCGAGCGATGGAACGCTCGTCAACCGACAATGAACGAATTCTGGTGACGGCCGAGTCGCACTGGATGTACGAATTAGTGCGATGGGTACGACGCAAGTACAGCAAACAAGGTAAATCGAAAATGGGGAGAGAGCGACAAGATACACGGTACGAGTGCAGGCTACTTCATAACCCGAGTGATCTCGCCAAACTGGCTGACCCGATTTTACATCGCCATCGGACTGGACCGAGACTCGACCGCCATCAAGCATCGCATTGGCAAGTGTCCGCTGCGCTTTGACAACTCCAAGGTTGGCGGCTGAATTCGCTTGCCCCACTTCCGGATGTCCAAAATGACGTGGTGGACTTGCAGTCGATCCGACTGCTCGACATGAAGTACCGCGACATCGAGTCGTCCGTCCTGGACATGGTCGAGTCGATGTTCGCGCACGACATGCTCACCAAGACGCGGGCCCGTCGCAAGTACGAACAGAGTCAGATCGTCATCAGTCAGAATAACGGCACGGTGACGACGCAGCAGTAGCAACCGAAACAGATTCTCACACACACGCACACTTCTCGAATGATCTTCTCGATGAACAACGGAAGAAAGAAGATGGGTGATGACGTGTGCATGCATGAGTGAATACAGTTTGGGCGCCAAAACTGGTGCGCTGCCCTGAGAGAGTGGGTGAAGGGCACTCGAGCGAGGAGAGACAACACCTAAACAGATCCAATCTGACGGGCACAGTGAGCGAGAGAGATTGCTATCGCTGCCATCGTCGTCTTCATTGCAGGAACCCACCCCGATTGCCCAGAGGCACACGACTAATACGTGCCCGAAATTGGACAACAACGCATCGCGTCACTACCTTGTAGGTTCTCATCATCAACTTGTTCACTCGGCACCGACTTCATCATCATCATGTCCAATAGCGGAAGTATCGTGACGAGTCGAGTGGATGAAGAAGAGGCTTGCATACGCAGCAGGCACTTATGCTCGATTTACCGGATGGCGACTTTGTAGACAGCCGCTGGAGACTAGATGTCGTCGAAGGCCGTCACGTAGGCCTCTCTCGTCGGAAGTTGTTGTTCTTTGGCCGCCGTAGGAAGCAGCGCGTCGAGGTTGATGAGCGTCACAAAGTCGCGGGCCTACAGCATTGTGTGACTGTTGTTGTCGTGAGCCGTATCGATCACTTCACTCACGTAGACGAAAGTCAGGATCAGAAGAAGAAGAACCGTCACGCAAGCGCACGTGCAGGATATTGACAGAGCGACGCCTCGCCGCCAGCAACCGCCCCCGTTCTCGGTCCCATCCACGTTCGATCTGCTCGTCACCATTCTCCTGTGCGCATGATCAATGGCGCCAGACCTTCCGCCCTTCTCGCAGTCCGTCGGCCGCGGCTGCTGCCAACGCGTAGTCGTCGTCTGCACTGGCGGTGAGCTAATGTGGAAATCGGTTGAACTATAGAAGCTCGTTATCGCACTCACAAGTCGTGCATCATCGACTCGGCGTGCAGAACCGTGTCGATGGCTCTGAATTTCATCTTGGATAAGAATTGCAAAAGAGTCCAATTTCAAGAGCAAGAGCAGGAAAGGTGATGGCGTGAGGCAGAAGAGAAGAAGAGGAAGCGACGAACATTGTGGCTACGTGACTGGAGTCTATGAAGGTCGCGAAGAAACGAAAGTGACACACCGGTAATTTTGAAGGATACAAAGGTAGAGAACGCAACGGGCGCCAGCAACCTTTGACCCACTATCCCATTTCACTGCTCCGGCGGTTCGCGCTAAGTCAAAATGACTAGCCCACCTGGCCGACGACGATGCGGAAGAAAGAAGGGGGAGGTTTACAACGAAACTCACCGCCCTGCACGCCAAATTTGTAATATAGAGTATTCGCCATTGGACTGCTCTCGCTTTACACGCACATCTGCAGACGATTTTCAATTTCGTCGTCACCACCTTCAACTTGCAGTCTACAAAGCCACCATACATCCCCCCACCAACAGCAGTGTAGTCCGATGCGCTTTTACGTAGCCAAAAGACGAACTCCGTCTGAGTGTGCTCTCGTGTCGATCTTTTCTTACGGATCTGACAAGGAAAAAATTTGGTGCAGGGAATTGATGTTGGTAGAGTGTAGTGCCGTTCAGGCACGACCCGCCACAGACTGATGACGTAGAGATGAAGACGAAGACGAGAAGCGTACTAATGATCTCCTCACGGAGCGGCAGGAGCGGTGCCAACCTTCGAACCTCTCTCAGCAACAGTAGCAACAGCAGTTGGTTGATTATTGTGCTGAATATACAAGGAGAACGTATGCGTCATTGCTGTACAATAAAGGGCAACTGGCGATGGCGGTCGCAGCATTTGCCTTGAGAGTGGACGTCTCAGCGATGATCGCGGCCAAACCCGCGCGCGCATTCTTCCGCGCCACCATCTTCATAGTGACGTCGTCCGCTCCAGGCGGTATGGCCGTCTTGGCGCCTTTCTTCTCCTGTTGCAGAGATACGGTCTGACGTTTACGAATCTCCGCCTTGGCGGACTTCAGCTTACGCGTCAGGCTCTGTTCAATGCGCTCATTTCTAAAGTCTGGAAAGGCAGAAATCTGCATGCAGATTAGCAGTAAGTTAATGACGCTCAGCACGATCAGCTTGATCATTCTCTGAAATGAACGACTTTTATTATGTAATCCCCAACTCACGGCTAATCTTGATCTGCCTCCCGCCGAGCAGGATCACTTGAACTCGCGACGATGGAGAATGGCGGACGCTGGATAGGGCGGTGAAGTACGCAAATATTGTGCGCGTATTTTGCAGAGGAAACGTTCGATCTGCTTTGATCACGCCATATTCGATTCTGGAGTTCCCGCGCACCAGCTAGCTTATTTCCTCGTTGACCTGTACCGTGTATTGCCATGCACGTTTCATTGTCTCGTTGTCAGTATTGCGAATTTTCGCTAAAGACGAGTAGGGGGATACACGGAAATAGAGCTTATCGTAGAATTTGGCATACGTAGAAACCCTAGGATCGGATTTGACGCAGCCGGAGCAGGTGGGACGTTTTTCCGTGATAGTTTCACCGTCTATGCGAATTATCTCGTGCTGTTTCAGTTTGGTAGTGCCTATGTTTCTCTCCATTTCCGCGGCGGTCTTCGTCTGTTCCCGAGCATGCATCGGGCGATCGTCTCTTCCTCCCTCTTTCGCGCGCGCGCGCGGCCTTGTTGTTGGGGGTGCGCGACGCTCGCCAGAGACACCAAGAACCACCAACCGCCGCGGTGGTGCGCACATGTGAGAGAGAGAGAGAGCGCGCGAGTGAGCAGCAGCAGCAGCAGCCACTTCGCCTCTCTGCCTCCATTACAGTCCGACGAGAAAGGGAGGGAGAGAGTCTCGAGCAGTAGCAGCAGTAGCAGCAGCAGCCGATTGTACAAAGAAGGAAGAACAGCAAGAGCCTCTCTCGCTCGCTCCGTATTGTGGTGCTTGTTGATGTCGCGAGGACAGCAACAACGTGAGCAGCACTGTATTGAAGAGCGAGAGAGAGAAGCCGTGTGCGGATGTGTCTCGGCATTTGCGGAAGAGGAAGGGAGAAGGAAAGACGGAAAAGACGGGGGGAGGGGGGGGGCGGCGGCGATGAGTCGGTGTGTCAAGCAGGGGAGGATGCAGCAGCAGCAGCAGCAGCAGCAACGACACACGAGACATCAGACAGAAGACAGGTGGAAGACGGCATCCCATCCCTCCTCCTCCTCTTCTTCGCTCCTCTCCCTTCTCACCCTCCTCGTAGAGATGCCCTGCCGTGGCTGGCTGTTGATGTGTGCCGGCGGGCTGCGCGATAGCTCGCTCGCTCCGTGTCCTCTCCATCTCTAATCTGTAGGCGGCCTGACGCTGCTGCTGCTGCTGCTCTGTCGCTCCATGTGTATGCGTCCGCGTCCCGTGTCCTATCCGTGTTGTGCGATGGCCTTCTTCTTCTCCCTCCCTTTCCCTCTCTCGCCGTCTCTCTCTTCCTCTCCGCGTCCTCCCAACATTAGCCCTTATCAAGCAGCCGTCTCCCCTCTTCCACCCGGCCATATCCGCTCTCCCTCTGCTGCACCAACACCCCAACAAGTCCCCTCACTCCCTCTCTTCTTCCCTCACTCTCACTGACTAACTCTCTCCGCTCCTCATCTCGCGGCGTCTTCATGGCCAAGACCTCGCAGCAACAGCCGTCCACGTCAAGAGCGGGCACCGCCGTTTCGAGCAGGAAGTCCAGGAAGGACAGGCGCACACAGGTCAAGGAGGATCGTCACCAGCCACCGCCGACGAAGGTGGATGAGGAGGAACTGTCCGCGACGGCCATGATGGAACGGGCGGGCGATGCGGAGCCAGGAGACGACGAGACCAAGCTCAAAGAGACGAGGTGAGCCGAGAAGGGAGAGAGAGAGATGATGGCTAAGCCCGATCATCATTGTTGACTCGGTCTCTCTCCCCCTCTCTCCCTGCTGTGTGTCCCGTTCGGCTTTGGTCGGATGATAAGACGGAGCGAGATGATGATGGGCGGCGGAGGACTGGGTAGGGAGAGTCGTAGAGCGGGAGAGGGCGGGAAAGAAAGAGACTCTATTATGGTATCGCGGGATGTGGACAGACAGCGTAAGAGAGGCGATGGAGGTGGAGGTGGAGGAGGTATGGCTGACAGTCGTCGTCTCTCTCTGTCGGAGAAAGCAGACTTAGGCGGCTTAGGGGGTTTGGCTGTTGCTGCGGTTGCTGCTGCCACAGCAGACAGTCAGTTCTCTCTCTCCCTCGCTGCCCTTCCGCCCGGCCATTGCGTCGGCATGCGCGCGCACAGCCGTCCGTCCGTCGTCCGTCTGCCTTCCTTCCTTCTCTCTCTCTCTCCCGTCTTGTCCCCAATTCTGTGCGCCCCGCGCCACAGCAGGGCACCCATCTTCTCTCCCTCTCTCTCTCTTCGTCTTTCTCCCTCCCTCTCGGACAACCGGTTTCGGCGCGCCGTGCCGTACGAGCGGGCAGACGGGTGGGCGGCCATCTCAGCCCCGCCATCTTGCTCGCTCTCCGTCCGCGTCCCTCTTCTGGCGCTCTCTGCGTCCCCACCGTCTCCTCCGATCCCCAGACTGCCCGCCGCTCGCCCGCCACCACCGCCGACCCTACCGCACACACGTTAACTCGTCTCTCGCTCGCTCGCTCGCTCGCTTGCTGTCGTAGCAGTGGCTAATGCATCTCTCTCTCACGGCATTGTACACTCCTCTCCAGGTGCCTCTCGCTCGCTCGCTCGCCCACTCTGCCCTCCGGCAATGGTGGTCTTCTCTCTCTTCCTCCCCCTCTCTCTTTGTCCTCTCGCGCTCTCTCTCTCGTGCTACGGGGCGGGGCACAGTAGTGTCTTTCGCTTTCTGTGTGTGTGTGTGTGGATAGCAAGGGATGCTGCTGGCGCCCCCTGTCTCTCGAGATTGGGCGGGGCCGGCTGAGCGAGCGAGCGCAGTGTCCCCTCTCCGCTCTCACTCTCTCTCCCCCTCGCTTTCCCTTCCTGCCACCGCTGCCTACCGTCCACGCCGCGCTGCCGCCGTCGTCGTTGGCTGCCAAAGCCCCCTCCCTGCGCAGCACAGCAACAACCGGTCGCGCACGTACGCAGGCACGCACGCACGCGCGTAGAGAAGCAGCATCTTCCTGGCTGCTTCCATCCTTCCATCTTCCTCTTCCGGCGTGCCTCTCCCTCTCTCGATCCCCTCACTTTCGTCGCGTCCTCGCTTTCACTAAGCTTTCTCCTGCCGGCGCTCACTTTCCCCGCATCCCCCTCCTCCCCTCCCCTCTCCCTCCTTCGCCCTGATCGGCCGTCTATGACGATTTGCGCCTGAATGGGGAGGTGATGCTGACTGAGAAAGCCCGTCGTCGTCGTCGTCTTCCCCTTCCCCTCCCCTCCCCCATCCGAATCAGCCGTCATCGTCGCCGTCGCCGCATGCTTGGTTGAATCGCGATAGAGGGGACGGCCTTGCTGTGTCTGCTCTGCTCTGCTGCTGCTGCTTTGCGGACAATTTATCTAAACGTCCCTCGGCTGTCTGCCTCTTCCCCCCCTCGCCTGTCATCTATCTACCTGCGGGCGACCATCGCTGCAATCCATCCTCGTCGTCTGCATCCAGTTTACAAACATGCACACTGTTGGCTTGCAGCGATCTTCTGGCCGTGCTGATCGCGTCGTTCGAAGGCTCCTCGCCCAGCGACAGAATAGCCCCCCAAACCGAGGAGACGTCCGACCCGAACATACTGGCCAGCAGCAGCAGTAGCAGCAGCAGTTCGGCAGTGCTAGCGAATAATTGGGAGGAGACGACCGCTGCTGCCGTGGCATTGCCAACGTCCTCCTCGAGCACGCACACGACGACGACGGCGGCGACGACGACGACCTGCAGCAGCAGCAGCAACGCGTCGTCCTCGTCCGAGGATCTCACTAGTCTGGCGGCGGCTGCTGCGGCGGCGGCGGCCGCCTCTCTGGACATGTTCCCGGTGCGGGTGCTCATCGAGCAGGTCCGGGGCGGACACTGCGTCGGCTGCTCGTCCGACGGACAGCCCGTCATAGACACCTATGCCATCGTGGCGGGACACACCACTCTCGGTGAGGAGGAGGCGGCGGCGGTGGCACCACCGATTTTGCATCTCTATTTGTAATCCTTTCAATATTGCAGGTCAACTGGTCGAGACGGTTCTCTCGGCGCTCGGGCAGTCCGCGTTGCTACCACATGCCAAGGGTGAGAGAGCTTTCAGTGATGTTGTCGTGGCCTTGGATGTTGATTTCTCCCGAGAGAGAGAGGGCGAGTGGTTGTGTGTGTGTGTGTGCTGGCGGACGAGAGAGGGAGAGACTGTGTATGCGAGAGCATGCCTGAGCGCTTTCTCCGAGACGACGACGAAGGAGGAGGAGGAGACGAAGAAGAAAGGTGGGCGCGTGATCGGCCACCGCCTTGGCAGCAGCAGCAGCAGCAGCGAGAGAGTAGGCAGAGGGCGGAGAGAGCCGCGCCGTCATGTCTTCTAACCTTGGCAGATTTGGGCAGGGAGACAGAGACGACTGCCACTGCTTTCGCCACCACTCACTTGATGGCATCGACGAGCGGGAGCAGCAGCCACAACAAGAGGGAGAGACGGTGTAAGGGCGGAGGCCAAAGAAACGACAAGGAGTAAAGGGGAGACCATCCTTGTGAGGCGTCCACCAACATCTGTCCCTGGATTTCCTTCGAGGGATGCTGGATGGGGGATTTTTGATCGGCGACGGAAGAGCGAGTGCGCGCGCGCACCATCTGCCGTCTCACTCGCTCGTCATTCCCTTTCCCTCACTTCACTTCACACAGAGACAGCAGCACCACCACCGCCACCATCATTTGCTACACTCGCTTCACTCTCGCCGGGATGCTGCTGCTGCCACGAGAGGTGGATAGTTTACGCGCAGGCAGGAGGAGGGGGAGGAGGAGGAGTGCGCGCATATGGACGACGGGAGGGAGGAGATGTGCGCGAGTGTAGATGGAAACACTGTTTCCGTCTCCATCGCCGTCGTCTTCTTGCGGATGGCACGCACGCGCACGACCTCTGCTTCCCTTGCTGTTGTTACCACCACTTCCCCGTACGCCGTGTGTACGCACGCGTGCGCGCGAGATCGTCGTCGATGGAAATGCGCACCGCCCTTCCGATCGCTTTCGACGGTAGCCGAACCGGCTTGCACACGCGCAAGCTTACTACTTTCCCCTTCCGCTTTCACTGCACAACTATGCGGAGACGGACGGTGGTGCACACGCAGGGTGCAGCAGCATTGATCGAGGACGAAGTCAGAGGAGGGGGGACCACAAAAAGCAGAGGATTGGGGAGAGGGGCGGGAGGCGGACAGGGCACAACAACAAGAAGGTGGGCAGGAGAAGAGAGACGGTCGCCTACATACATCCCCCCTTTCCCATGGGTTCTCTCGTCGTCGTCGTCTTTGTGCGCGTGCACAGAGGGCGAGGGAGAGAATCTCAAAGAGACAGGTGCAGTAGCGCAAGAATGCAGAAAGACAGAGAGAGAGTGCGGAAATATCACGACCGAAACGCAGCGAGAGAGCACCCCCTTTGATCCGAGACGGAGAGGAATGCGAATTTCAGGCCTGGTGCAGATCGCGAACTGGAAGGCGCTGCCCTTCGACCAGATCACGGACAATCCGGACAACGATACGGTCGCGACTCTCTTCCGCCCCATCCACGGCCACCTCACGCTGCGGATCCTCACGAAACCGTAGGCGGCCTTGCTTATCGTCCCCCTTCTCCTCTCGTCCGCCGTCTCTCTCTACGCACATTCGTTTGTCTTTCTTCTCTCGGCTCTCTCTCTCTCTGTGCGGGGGGAGGGTGACTGGATTTGTGAGGATACGGCCGGCCGCCTTCCTGCCGGGGTGCTGCTGCTGCTGGTGGTGCTGTTGTCCGATCAGCTTAGAGAGAAGACTCGTCTCTCTTGCGGCCCTCTCTCTCTCTGCTCGTTCCGCTCGCACATCGTAAGCCTTCCCCTCTCCTCCTTGCAGCCGGTCTCTCGGCTTCTTCCTCCTCCTCCTCCTTTCGCCTACACACACCCGCAGACACACACACACACCAGACTGGCGGACACAATCTCTGTCCCTCGAGCCTGAATCCCCCTCCTTCTGGGCCCTCGTCCCCCCTCGTCCTCCATAGTTTACGGGGCACACGAGATGGGCGCATGCGCGCTGGAAAGGGGCGAGCAAGCGAGGAGGGAGAATAGCCGCGATTCAGAGGAGAGGGGATTAGGGAGAGCGGACATGCAGGAGACATTGCAATGGACGCGACAGCGGCGCAGGCAAGCAAGGGGCTTAGGAAGGAGAAGCCGTCTCCTCCTGCTTCTCAATCCATCCAGCACATTCCCCTCTACTCGTCTCTCAGAGAGCGAGAGATTCCGAGGCTTAGAGAGACGGCTGCAGTGCGCAAGCACAAGACGACGAGGCGGCAGGCACAGAGATTTCACACACTCACGCACGCACAAGCTGAAGCGAGCAAAACGCAGGAAAGAAGGGGGTAATCCAAAGTGTATTGCAGTAACTCGGCCGTCGATCCGTCGCTGGCCTGCGTCGCCGAACTCCGGGCTCGACTCCTGCGAGCGGCCATCGCGAAACAACCGCAACTACTTGCGTCGCTCGACAATCAGCCGCTCAAGGTGATCGTATCGCCTCCCCCTCCCTTTGATCGACTAATCTCTCTCCCCTTGCAGCTCGTCGTCGAGCAGGTGATCGCGGCGGGCGGCTCGGAGGAGGGACTTCCGCTGCTGGACGCGCATCAGATGACGGCGATCCACGAGTGGCTCGACCAGCTGGACGCGTCCGGCCACGAACAGGATCGTCGCAGGTTCGGCTTCTCTCCCTTCTTCCGCTTTCTCCCCCCCCCTCCTTTTGCTGGTATTCCCTCGGGTCGGCGCGGATTAGACGCCCGCCCGCCCGCCCGCTCGTCCTCATCTTGTCTTGTCTCGCTCGCCCGTCGGCTAGTCTAGCTGCTTCTGCTGCTGCTGCTGCGGTTGCGACACCCTGCCCACTCGGAAATTGGGTCCCGGGATTGGTTCTCGTCGCCCCCCCCTGCGAGAAAGAGGAGGGAAATGGTTTCTCTCTCTCTCGCTGTCTCGGTCTGTTGTCTTCTTCTCCTCGAGAGCGGCTCTGCAGGGCTCTAGGAAATGAGGGGAGCGCCGACTACGGTAGTCCCACATGCTCAGACAGACTACTGCTGCTGTGGACAAGGAGCGGACAGGGAGCAGAGAGAGGGAGACACGAGATCGTGCGTGCGCGCGCGCAAGAGGTGCGGTGGTTGTGGTGGTGTTTGGTGCTTTCTCCCCCTCTCTCCGGAAGGCGCGCCGCTGCCCGCCGTCTTCTCTCCACAAAGGCATTAGCGCGCGCACACACCGCGCACACCTTCCTTTCCTTGCCAGAGACGGGGGCGAGGAAAGTGGCTGCCGCCGCCGCCACCGCCGCCGTCGCTGTACTGCTACCGCCGCCATCCCGTCTCTTTGTTCCTTCGAGAGACGGGAGCGAGAGAGCACGCCGGTCACGGAGAGACGCGGCGTCAGACGAGCAGACAGGGCGCACGCACGCACACGAAGAGGGGAAGACCAACGAATGGCAGGGAAAGCGCCCACGCAGGCAGACAGCATCCCACTTCGAGACGCGCACGCGCGAGCGCACATAATTGGGGAGGGGAAAGAGATGGAAAGCAAGGGGAAGAAGGAGGGAGCGAGGGAGGGCGAGGCAGACATCGAAGATCGTTCGTCGAACGAAGAAGACGCTTACAGTCCGCTCTCGTCGGTCCGCTTCAACCAGATGCTCGAGGTGCCGAAGCTCGAGCGCTGGTTCCGCAACGACTCGTCGCCCTCGCGACAGAAGCTGCTCAACTATGCGAACGTCCTCAACTCGAGCAACTACAGACGCACGCATCAGAAGGCAGACCATCGAGCACTCGATTCCAGGGAAATCTCTGTCAAACCTGCAGGTGTCGTACCAGCAGATCTGCAACTGGTTCTCGAACCGTCGGCGCCAGAACGCGGGCGCCACGGCCTCGTCGTCGTCGTCGGCCAACAACGGACTGCAGACGAACGGCGGCGCGAACTCGACGATGGCGGCGGCCGCAACGACGGCGGCGCTCCAACAGACGGCCGCCACCCTTCTGGCCGCCTTTCCCATGGCGCCGGCGCCGCTCGACTTCCACAAGAAGTTCGACCTGACCGGCATCGACGTGGCGTCCATCTTCAAGCAGGTCGCCGCGCACCAGAACAACAACATGGACACGGTAACGACGGGATTTCGGCGGGAGCACGCACGCATGCATATTCCACGTTTAGCAGATGGAGGGCGGCTCCGACTCGCCGACGCCGGCCGACGAGGATCACACGTCGGACGAGTACGCAGCGGGAGGCGGCCATCAGGCTCATCAGTCGGATCACGAGAACGGGGGACAGCACGCGCAGCCGCAGCCGTCGCACACGCCGCTCGCCGACTTCGCGGCCGCCATCGCCGCGTCGTCGTGCAAACAGCAGCAGACCGCCGCGGACTCGACCGCCTCGTCGCCCGAGCTCTCGTCGGGTGCGTCGCCAAAACTCGGTGGCGGCGGCGGCCAACACTCGTCCGCGTCGCCGACGACGACGGCCGACAATAACGGTGGCGGCGCCTCGGTGCTGGTCGGACCGCTGACGCCGACGAACAACTCGAGCACGTCGTCCTCGTCGCTGCAGCCGAATCTGGCTCGCTCGAGACTGATGTTCGACCCGTTGACGGAGCTGCCCGTCCTCGAGAAGTGGTTCGAGGAGAACCCGCATCCCACCTGGCTGCAGATCGACCAGTACACGCAAGCGCTGAACGGATGCCCCTACCGACAGAACTACCCGCACATCTCGCAGCACAACGTCAAGATCTGGTTCAAGGTTCGTGGCACGCGCGCGTGCATTGCACGCACGCCAACATCGCTCAACTTGCAGAACCGTCGCGCCAAGTGCAAGCGCATGCAGACGGCGGGCGCGTCCGCCGCGCCCGGATCCGGATCGCCGTCGTCGACCGGCACCTGCACGGTGCCGACGTCGAACTCGGTGGACGTGAAGCCGTCCCTCTTCGGCTCGTCCTCGTCCGCAGCAGCCGCGGCGGCAGCAGCCGTCGTGGCCGCCACGAATCCCGTCTTCAACATGTAGGATGAGCCCGCTCCTCTCATTCCATGCACTGGTCATCGTTTTTCAGGCTGTTCTCGCAGTCCTCCGCCTAAGGCGGGTGCGCGCGCGTCCCTTCGCCACCCACCGCAGCAACATTATCATCACCATCATCATCATCATCGTCGACGTCGTCATCAGCATCATCCGAGTGTACTGCTGCTACGCTTCTCGCCCCCTCCTCCCCCCACAAACATGAGTCAGCTTTAGTCGCCGACCAACCGCACCGTCACCACCACCAACACCACCACCATCTTCTTTATCATCAGCATCACAGCAGAGACGCCCTTCCTGGCTGTACATTCCCTGTCTCTCTCTCTCCCTCGCTCACTCGCTCGTCCCGTCTAGCAGCATTTCCAACCAATTGTCACTTGAAGAATCTTCTCTCGTCCGTCCTGATCCGCGTGTCCGACCCACACCAGCTTTCAGTTTTCGGAAATGAGACACAACTGAAACGAACGTTCATGCAGAAGAGGATACATACATACACACACACACAACACGACTACGAGTGGTCTAGTCTCTCGGATCCAAGTTAGCCCATCACACTCGATCGTTAGTGATGATGTGTGTGCGAATGAAACCAGCCTGCCGAAGTCGCTAGTTCCCGCGCTCGTCCTCGCATCAACAGCACAAATACACCATCATCAACACATCCAGAGCAAACTTGCCCTTGTTACACCCACACGCGCGCGCGCTACCATCATCATCTCTGTCCGGCAGGTGGTTCTTCCTCCTTCTTCCCCTCACTGTCTCCAGAAATCAACAACACCGGCCGCGCATCTCATACGCACACAGAGAGAGAGAGAAAGATGCACACCCAGACGAGAGCGAGTGCGAGTCACCAGGGATTATCATCATCATATTCACTCACTTCGCGACTACCGCAACAAACTCGCAGCAGCATGAACATGTGAAATCATCACGGCGCGTGTACGAGTGCGGACCGGATGGCGGGATAGTCCTCCTCCTCCCCCTCCGACTCATCTTCGTCCTCCTCGTCTTCCGACTCATCTCCGTCCTCCTCCTCCTCTTCCTCACTTTGATCGTGTTGCGAGTATGGCGCTGGGATGGGAGTGTCGCCCAGTGCCTCGAGCATCTTGAAGAAGTCGTCCTCCACCTCAACTGTCCTGCTTCCGAGCGGCAATCATATGCAGGGAATGCAGACGTGGTTGAGGCAGCTGTGTCGAGAGCGATGTTTGTAGCGTCCGCTCCAGATCCCTTCCTGGACGAACGTCTTCTGCAAGTCTTGTGCTCTCTTCAATCCCGGACCGCGCCTCCTCCACCGACTGTCCCGAGTAGAAGTCGTTGAAATGACGGACGGTCAGACAGAAGAGCAGACAGAAGAAGATGACCAGCCAGATCTGGGGAGAGAATTCACGGGCCGCCTCCGACGATGGCGGCGGCTCGTCCTCTGCCGCCGCCGATGCATTATCGACGAGGGAAAAGAGAAGCAGAGTGAAAAGTGAGGAGGCTTGCATTCGGCTCGGCTGTCGGGCGGGGGACTAAGTGAAATGACAGTCTGTTTGCGCAAGTAACCCGCTTCATGGCAGCCGGAGCAGCGGAAACAACCCGTCAGTTGTGAGGTGGATGCACATATCAATCGATTGTTGCACCTAGTCAAACTCGTCATCGTCATCATCATCATCATCGTCGCCGTCGTCGTCGTCGTCGTCGTCTTGTCTGCTGGCACCGTTGGCAATTTCGCTCGCGAGCCGGTCCACTTCGTCTCTTTGGCGAATGGCCGCCGCCGCAATCGTCTCTAGTCGACGTTCGTACTCTTCTTGTTGACGAGATTTGCTGTGCCCAGCCGTATCGTCCGCGACATCCACTAGCATCGGGGCGACAGAGGTCGAACTCGACGACGCTTGATTCAGGATAGCCGAGCTCGACGACGGCTGGTCCTGAGCAACGCCATTATGCGCGCGACAACCACACTTCAATCACAAACCTCGTCAATTTCAATTCGTTCGGTCTCTGGATTCGTCCCTCCATCGGTAGCACGATTGTCAGCATCCTATGTTTTCGTCTTTACAGAATGAAACGCCTTCGCCAACCTGCTTGACGAGTTTCGCATATGCCTCATTCAGGGTCGACCGAACTTTCAGTTCATTTCTCTGCAACAACGTCACGTCCAGTTGCGAGGGGACCGTCCACATCGCTTGCATCGTCCACTGAAAACACTTTTGAAATTCAGACACGCGAAATACCTTCAACTTGAGATAGTCGTCCGAGTTGAGGATCGCGTCCGACAGAGCGATGTAGTGTCGCGTTCCCCACTGAAATTATTCGCATTGACGGTAGCGGCGGTGAACGCGTGCCGTACCGATCGTTGCAACGCTTCCAC
>JACMII010000529.1:0-14496 GCA_014805405.1 Bunonema sp. RGD898
TATGTCCCCCCCCCCCCTAGATGGAATTATCTCGTCCCTCCCGCCGCCGCCGCCGTTCTTTCCTGACGAGACGACCTTCGGATCTAAATCATCGACTCGTCCCCCCTCCTGTCCGCTGTCCGTCCGCCGTCGTACCGGAGCCAGACGAGAGAGAGAAAGAGGGAGCGCGACTACTATGCTCTCTCCCGCGTGCACGGCTGAGCGACTCCGCTCTCCTCGACCGCCATTTGGCAAATAACACTGCGGATGTGTCGTACATATCTGCGGTCGAATTCCGTCGCCTCTCCACTTAAACTACCGCCGAAAATTGGCTACATTTCAAAACAGAGAATATGGCGAAATGCGCATCATATGCCATTGACTTGACGCAAACAGTACACGAAGCCAGACGACGGAGGGATGAAAATCTCTACTCACCCATATCAGTCGTCCCCTCGTGGTGCCCAGAACCAGGACGAAATCGGTGGTGGCGGTGGAATCCTTCTCTTCCAAAGGAATGATAGCAATGGCGGACGCCCGTTTTCCAGGGATCCTTGCGGCAGCGAGTTCCAGCTGTTCGATCGGCTCGCCGGCACCCACTTCGCATTGCGACTCGTCCAGTCGCGACGACGAGGATGCTGCTGCGGCGGATGCTGCCGACGCTCTCTGCAACGTGCCGCGATCTCTTCACGTCCTGTCCCATTGTTCGATCAATATCCCCGCTCCTCCTTTCCCGTTCGTATTCCTTCTGTCGCACCTTTGCACCCAGCCCCTTTGTCGGCTGCCTTTATCCATCCTCATCATCATCACCGTCCCTCCCTCTTCTGGTGGTTATGACTTTTATGCCCATCGTCGCCGCCGCCCCCGCACGACCTTTCCACGTCGACAACTGTCTTTCCCCTTTCCTGAGGATTTTCTCTTTCCCTCAATAACCGCCGTCCATCTCATCCCTCCGTCAATTCCTTTTGTCTTCATCCCCCGTTCTTCCTCGTCTCTGCCAGGTGGTGGAAGAGGAGCTCATAAAAAGCTGCGCAAAACCGGTGCCATATCTCCACTCCCCCTGTCCGAAGCCAGAGCAAGAAAGGAGCGGACAGGTGCACGCGGTGGCGGCGGCGCGCGACCACGAGATTTTATCGCACGGCCAACTGAACTGGAATTTCACTGTCTTGAGCCGGCCGGCCGACCGAAAGACGCAGAGTGGGCGGCTGTAAAGGGCAGAGGAAGGAAGGAAGAAGATTTGGAACAAACGGTGTGGCCTGTAAATCGTCGCCCAGATTCGTAAAGACTGGAATTCGAAGGGCCACCAGAATGGGTGGTGGATAGAATTATCATTCCAGCTATTCACAGACTTGTGTGCGACGAAATCCCACTCGGAAAGACCGTCTCACCCCCGTGCAGGCAGCATCGCGTCCGACGTGCGGCATTCCCTGGCGTCCGGCGCCGGCACGACATCGGTCCGCGTTGTACCAGATGGTCTGCGAGACCTGCAAGATGCAATGTCAGAATTCGTCTTCGAAACCCTCCGCTCACCTTAAGGAGGTTGTAGACGCACAATCTCGTGCTGCTGCCGCCGCCGCCGCCGCCGCCATTGTTCGTCTCCGTCTCGGCCGCCGCGTCGACGAACGTCACAGCCAGAGTGTCACCTACACGGTTCCAGCCGATCAATCAGTCCGTGCCACCGCTAGAATCTACCGAAAACCGCCGCCGCGCTCGCCACCTGTCCTCCGCTCGAGTTGTCCTCGTCCCGGCACTGGAGCTCGAGTTCGGAGTATGAGGCGAATCTGCAATTTTTACCCTTACGCTCTCGTGCCCTTCGGTCACCGCCCGCATCCATAGCATTCGCGGTCTTCCCTTGCCGTTCCCCCCGGGGGAATGGAGCGGTCGCTTTCTCTCTGTGCTCGCCGCCTGCTCGCTATTGTACGGCGTTGTATTATTCCGTCTGCATCCCCGTCCTATTATTTCCTCCTCTCCCCCTCGAGGCCCTAAAGCATTGTGTGTTCTCAACGACCGTACCATACTAGTGAGGCGAACACATTTGTCTTCGATCATTGTTTGCTCGTCTCTCTGCGAACGTTCAAACGGTGTGCAAATAGCACGGTTACAAAAGCGGCGTGTCCTTTGATGGCGAGCGGCGCCTCGTATTGGGAGGGCGCATCAGAGTGGCCACTGCCTTCCCCACCGAGCACTTTCGATCGATTCGTCTTCCAAAAACTTTAGAACCCCTGCTTGTAATGGGCGCTACGACTTCTCTTGCTTGCCACTATTGCTGCCCAACCCCTTCCTTCGTTTCGCCGCGCTCGTGTGTGGTCGACGCGCGATGGTCATCCTCATCTTCTTTCCAGCCCTTTTCAGTTCACCACGATCCGGTTAGTCGCTCCGTTCTTTAGGTCTACCACTGTCTCGAATTATCTCCCCTCCTCCCACCCCACCTTCTTCCGCCCTCTCTTTACGAGCAGATTCCTCTTTCTGTCCATCCAGCGGGCGGGCGGGCGAGCGGGGATTACCTTGCTGCCCCCGGACTACCTTGTCATTAGAGTGGTGCAGCCTCAGGCGATGGGTCACTCTAACCGTCTTGCTCCCTTCCTACTTCCAGTCTCTGGGTGTGTGTTTACGCAACTCGCTCCCCCCCTCCTCGCCACATGGATTCATCTTCCTTCGTCTCCCCCTCCATTCTCTCTTTCACTCTCTTCAGTTTACGCCAGCACCACGACCACGCTCACCCGGCGGCGGCGGCAGCAGCAGCATTGAATAATTCACCACTTTGGCTGTCCAGAGGATGGATACTATGCGCACTCGCAGATGGCACAACACCAGCATGCAAGTATCTAGTCGTCCGGAACTAATGCACTGTCATTATGTCTTCCCGACATACGGAAAATATCACACAGACCTTTTGATCGAACTCCTTAACAGACTCCTTTCTCCAAAATGTTTGGCAGGTCGTTCGTTAAACACCGACCGTGTCGATCACACGATTTCACAGCAGCAATTTCACACTCACCCCCACCAACAGTCACTTTTCTCTCCCCCTCGGTGGGCTCATAAACGCGTCTCGTCTGGCCTACATTCCCTTCCTTCTCTTTCGCGCGCGCACGCCTGTTGTTGCTGTTATCGCTGCCCTTTATGTCCCACCCAGCTCGTCCCTTCCGCTCGTTTTCGCGCACTACCATCTCAAGGTCACCCAGAGTGGTGTGGCTTCAGTACTGCCGGGAGCAGCTGCCTCCCCCTCCCCCTCTCTCGCTCGACCCGAGCCGCCAAAGAGCTCGCTCTCCGGAGCAACCGGTGCCAGTGGTGGTGTCGTTTGGCTAAGCGAGCGCTCCTCTTTTCCCCAAAGAAGAGAGAGAGACAACCCAGGATTATCCCCCTCGTTAGCCAGCGGGAGGCACATATGGAAACGACGACGGAGCAAGAGGGGGCGAATAGACGAAAAGAGGCCGCAGACCTTGTGTCGTTCGCGCAGATCCGCACCAGCTTGGTCGTCAGACCAGACGAGGCCGACGATCCTGCAGGTGCTGCGCCTCCAGAGCTAGTCGGAAAGACGGCCAGGAAGTAGACGTGATGTCGATGTGTCCAGGCTTCGATCAATTTTGCCCGTTTCGAGAAGGAAAGTCGAGCATCGGCTCGCAGAAAGACCGCCGCCTCGCCGTCCAGATCGCCCTGGTTCACCACCTTAACGAAGCAACACCAGTTTGTATTTGTGGCCGAGCGATGTGGACCTGATAGAACGGCGGTTCCCGAACCGCCACGAATGGATGTCCTTCTCGATAGGGAGACTCGTCGCCAATCGATGGCAACGCCGCAACGGCCAGTCTTCCATTCTCCAATGGCACCACGAGTGTGGACTAAAATTATTAGCATTGCATTATCGAGTGATGACAGTTTACACTACCCGATCATCTCCCTCTCGAACAGACACCAGCGGTGGTGTGGATCCTCCGTCGATTTCTGCCAAGGTCTTTGCGTTCCTCAGTCTGCAGGATCCCTGTCGCACGGCAGCACACTCCAGTATCGATTGATCTTTCGATTTCAGGGGCACCAGAATGGTCGACTGGACGTCCGTGTCGACAAGCTGGGGTCGTCCTAAATATTTCCAATTGATTTTCTATCTCTTATTTAGTAGAGTACCAATGCAACTAGCTCCATCCGGCGAACAGAGCGGCGAGTCCTTGACGGGTCCAAACGGTTTCGTCTCTGACGTCGACAGATCCGCACTTCTCAGTCGCGCCAGTTCATTCGGAGTTGCGACAAAGATCTGAGAAAGTAGGACACTCTTACAAGTCTAGATCACCTCGTCATTGTCCGTTATTGAAACGGCCGAAATTGGGCCTCCGTTTCGCGCTCGGTACTCCTGTCCCGCGACATTTGACATCGAGCTGATATAGGCGATGACGACGACGACGATCATCATCATCTTCCTCTTCTTCGTCATGTTCGTTGCCTTGTCCGGCGGCTGTTTCCACATCTCGTCGTCAAGGAGGCTGTAGTCTGGTTCTCTTCATAGCGTGTCTGCAAGTGACACCACGATTGTACACATGATTGCTCAGATCAAGAAGCCAAAGGGAGAGGGAGCAAGGGGTGGTGACTGGACTCGTACACGGGGATGAATGGAAGGCGTGCGCGATGAATGGAATGGGTGAGGAGGATGTGCGCAAACGCAGGGAGGGGTCAAGCAAGACAGCACGTCGACGGCACCCTCTAGTTCGGGGCGCGCAAGACTAAAAGCACGTAGCGAATCCACGAATTTCACGCCTACTTCTTTTGCTGAAAGTAGCTTCAAAGACACTAGCAGTCCGGTCGCGCCGCACATCTGCTTCCCGTCTCGCTCTCTCGTATCGCCCGTGGGATCGTGCAATCGAAGACTGCTTGGGCGGTGGCGGCGGCTCGGTGGTCTCCTAGAAGACGCAAACAAACCCTGCCCGGGCCCTCTCGCTTCCGCCGAAATGAGCTCTCTCTCCCCCCGGAATGGAAATTCCCCTCCCCCTCTTTCAGTACCTCCTCGTCCCTTCCGAGCAGCATGTATATTTATGCAATGGCCATGGTGCGACGTGGTGGGCTTCCCCCGTCTTCATCGACCCGAAACGCTCCACTCCTCTAGATGCAGTCGCCTCCGTCTCGCTCGAGGCGCTAATGGACACCCGCCCTCCTCCTCGTCGTGGCGCTAATCAAGTTGAGGTGCTGCCGGGTCCCCCAGGGGTCATTCCCCATCTCGCCCTCCTCCTCCTCCTCTGCGGGAGTCTCTCAGTATGTATATTTAGCAGCGTCCCTCCCCAAAGAAAATGACCACTCTTCCTCCCCTCCCCCCATTCGACATGGACTGACAGACAGAAGACATCTGCTGTCGGGCTTCATCGCATTACTACTCTCCCTCGTCAGTGTTGACCTTGCGCGCGTGCTCTCTCTCCCCATCTCTTCGCCTCGTGGAATCCGTCTCTCTCTCTTCGCTGCCGCTGCTTCGACTGGAGAAAGCAAAAGCACGCTCGCTCACGACAGCAGAAGCACTGGAGTCCTCCGTCTCATTAGGCAGCAGCAGCAGCAGCAGCAGCGAGCGAGCGTGCGGTGCACAGAAATGGACAAGCGGAGGGGGGGACAAAGACGGACGAGGCAGACAGCAGAGAGGGACCGGAAGACGATGAGTGGGTGGGAGGAAGGGAGAGGGAGAGACTGCTGCTACAATCTGTGCGAATGTGAACGTACGGCCGATTGCGCACCGCGCATGGGCAGTCGCACAAAACGGAACGCAAACAGTTGAGACAATCCTCACACAGTCGTCGTCAATGACGACGACGACGACGCAGTGGAGGATCAAGCAGTTCGTCAAATGAATGGCACCACCACCACCGCAACCGCGACTGGAACGGAGAGCAATGCGACGGCACGCGGTATCATGCAAGGAAGCAGACGCCGTTCCGGTGCTTCGTCGGGGCTGATACGAAAAAACACCGCACGCACGCATCCTCTCGTGCACCCTGTCACTAGTGGGATGATCGAACTCCTGCTCGTCTGCTCCTTCTCCTCCCCCGCCGCCTTCTCTCTTCTTATTCAATTTCCGCTCTCTCTTTCTCGCTGTCACTCTTCTTCGAGCTCTGCCGCAAGCATCCTCCCCCTCAGCCGCTGCTCGTCTTCTTCAGCACGGTCTCGTCACTCGGCGTGACATGATGAAGAGCAGCGCACGAGCAAGTCGTCCGATGCAGTCAGTTGACTCTCTGTGCAACATGACCCGCGGCGGTAGTGGCGGCACTCTCCCCTCCCCCGGTCAGCAGCAAGATGGCCGCCAATCAGGACGGGCGGCCCGGCCGGGATCCCTCTCCTCTTTCCACTTCCCTTCTTCCTCCGTTGACCTCCCTGCCTCCTCCGGACCGGGCGGCAATCGCCCGCCCGTCCGTCGTAATGGCGTTGCGCGTGCTTCTCCCCTCTCTTCTTCTGGAGAGGCGGGAGGAGTAATCCGCCGGAATGAAGGCAGCAGCAGCAGTCCTGGGACAAGGGAAGGGCCGAGGGGTCCTGGAGAGGGGCGGCCTCGATTAGACTCTCTCTCTCACTCGCCCTCTCCCCCACGCGCGCAAGGATGTGGTGGTGCGCACATTGACGCACACCGCTTGCACCACTAGTCGTACTAGACGAGACAAACAAACGGTGACGGTTGCATGCAGGAGGAAAAGGAGGAGGACAACGACAACGAGAGCAGGTGTTGTTGCTCGCAGTCGTCGGAAACGGAGGGGAAACGCCGGACACAGATTGGCCGCCATCTAGTCTCGCTCTCCGTCTTTGTGTGACCTCTCCGTCTTGGTCTCGTAGAGGAGCAGAGCTTCTCGTTCTTCCCCATTCTAGAGGGGAAGAGCAGGAGGCAGGCTCTCTGAAGTGGAGTGAGGCAATCTGTCCCCGCACACACTCAACCTCTCTCTCTCTCGAGGAAGAAGACACCACAGACGGCAGCGGCGGGAGCAGCAGCACCGCCACCACCACCAATCCCGGCATGCGTCTTCCCCGCCTTGGAGAGGAAATTCTTCCCGGGAACAACGGGACGAGACCAGAGACCGTTTCAAGAGGGGAAAAAACAGTGGGTAATGCAGAAGATTTGCCACAACATTTGCACGTTCGACACGCGTGAGAGGATTGTCACGTAGCAAACAATTTCGGAGCTGAAGCTAGAGGAAGAGAGGCACGACGGACGGACAGACGGACGGACAGAGAAGACCACCAGTCGCCGACCTCATTTGCATGGACAGTTCCATCCCTATTCGCGCTCATTTTCTCCGACCTTTCGTTCGGCTGTCTGCTCGCCTCTGCATTCCTTACTCTCCTCGCGCGCAGAGTCCGAGACACAATTCGAAGGGGTAAATTTAAATTGCGACAATGGGGAGGCAAGAGGGGAGGGGTCGACAGCGAGCAAAGACGACGGCGGCAGTGGCTGTAGCCTGTGAGCAGCAGGCAGTGGGGGGAAGGGGAAACGGGTGGGGGCGTGGTCGTCTCCCGCCCGTGCGCTGCTGCTGCTGCTGACCAACCCTGGCGCCACCCTGCCGAGAGCAGACGGACGGCCACCGAGAGAGAGAGAGATGAGAAGACGACGTGCGCAAAAAGAGGCGGAACGGCGGCCGAATTGGACGAGCACCGCGCGCACATCGAGAGTGACTGACATTGCAAAAAGAAAAACGGGCGTCCTTCGAATGGCCGTGCAGCAGCAGTCAGATGCCTATCTATCTGCGAGGTGAAGCAGTGGTGACAGCCGCCGCAGATGCAGAGCCAAACGCGCGCACGCCCATATATCACCTGAGCCGACCGGCCGTGTCAAACGAGATCGAACACGACTCGATAAAGGAGCAAGGACGCTTCGAAACGGTGCAGTCTGTTGCGCAACAAGCGAATTGACGCCAGACCCTGGTGCAATTCTGCAAGCACCCCAACGTCTCTCGGTCTATAGTCGATGGGTGGCGAGGAAGAAGCTCGCCCCAGGCGTTCTTCCTCCGCGCCCAGAGCCAGATACACATCTCGTCTCGCCTCCGAACGAGCCTGTCGTTCTGCTCTGGCACGCGCGCGCAGACTCGGTTAGTTGTCCGATGGAGGAGGCGATGGGGGGACCGTTGGCGTCCGATTGTATCCGACTCTCCGGCGCTTTATTGGAGCAAACTCTATAGCACGGTCAGCAGCACATCGAGCGGCTTCTCGCAGTCGTCGCCCTCGCCGTTCGCATGCATGCACATGTTCGGCTAACCTCCTCCCCCCCCCTTCGTCTCCCACGCTCTCATTCCCTATTTACCTCCTCCCTCCACTCCTTCCCGGCTGCTGCATCTATTTGGTATTCTGCTAGAAGTGCCCCCAACACTACCACCACCACCTACACACAATCTCAGACGCGGGGTGGCGGCGGCGACTACTACTCGACCAGTCATTGCAGACCGCTGCTGCTTCTGGGAGGGCGTGAGAACCAGCACCACTGGCTCGTGCAATGCATGCGCAAATTGGCCCTCTCTGCTGGTGAGCAGAGCACGCGCGTGCGCGATACTCATCGAATGGGGAAGGGAGGGCGAGGGGACAGGACGAGGATGGAGATCATCCTCACACCTGTCAGGCCCACTTTGTCTGCGGCGTCCTTGCCCCCTCTCCTCGTGCATCCGAATGACGAGACGAGGAAGGATGCGCGAGAGCCTAATCAGAGGTGGCAGCAGCAGCAGTAGCCAGGGACGGGAATAAATCACTGCTGAGCCGGAAAATAGCCCCTCTGTACAGCAGCAGTCTCGGAAAAGAACTGCCGCATACAGTGGTGCGTAACAAAGCACGCGAACGCAATTCGCAAAGTTCCAATACCCGAGACACGATGCATCCGATACAGCGAACGTCACAACAGTACATCGCATTCGTAACCAGAGTGAATGCAATTGATCATGCATACTATATCCCGTAATTGTCAGTGCCAGCAGTTTACCCGCATCAGCAACGCACTGCTGCGCAGAGGACGATACAACATTCGAACGCGAACGGTGGTGGGGGCGCTCCGAAGAGTGGCGAGCCAGGAGGGTGAGCAATCGCCAGGAGACAGCAGAGCTTTGTCTTTCTCCTCCCCCTCCCCTCGCCACAGTTAGCTCTCTCCTCCTCGTGCGTGCTGGCAAAAAGAAAGGTGTGCGCTGGTTGGCAAGCTGGGCAGCGCGCGCAAGAGGGAGAAAGAAAGAGCACCACCGTCTTAGCGCGCGCGCGCAATTACTCACAGCACTGTGTGTCCACAACAACACAGAGAAGACTACGGCCAAAAGCACAACTCAAAGCGACGGACAATAAGGGGGAAGGAGCACTTGAGGAGTGTCTGAGAGACTGGAGACAAGCAGAGAAGGAAGATGAGAGAGAGAGACGATGGAGCTGCGAGTAGCGCCGGGCTTCTCGCAAGTATTCCCCCGCCACTTCAGCTAGTAACCGCAACCACCACCATTCAAACTAGGACAAAAAGCGGTGCGCACAGGTAATGGGGAGTGAGCCAGGAAGGAAAAACCCGAGCTCGCAGCATGATTCTGAGTGTTTCACCCGTCCCAGCAGCTCGCGCTCTCGATGTACATCATCGCGAGCGCGCATCCATTTCTTCCGCAGTAGTGGTGGCCACCCTCTCGCTCGCTCGCTCGCCCAGTCTCAGTCTCATCTCGTCGCTCTCCGCCCGCAGCAGCTTACAACGCGCCCATCCCTCCTGCGCGCTGCTCGTAATTAGAAACCTTGCCCCCTGCCTACCCCTTCCGTCCGCTTCTCCTCCTCCCCCTTAGAGGGCCCTAATTTGTTGTTCTTCTCTCCTAGCCTCTCCGTGCACCTGTCTCTCTCTCCTCACTAGCAATATACAACGAAGACATGACTCGTCGGTCGATGGCGGCGGCAGGTGCATGCTCGCCCTCTGGATCATCATCGTTGTTGCCAATGGGGCCGTGTGTGCGTGCGCGCGTGTGGTTGTGCAAATTGCGGGGAGAGTACAGCTTTCTCGCGCTCTCTCTCCAGACTAACAGAGCCAATCAAACTCAGTCGTCGGTCAGGGTGGGTGGGTGTGTGTGTACGCAAGCGCAAGCATTGGCGGGGACGGAAGCTTGGACTAATGAGCACCCTCACTCGGTGTGGGCAAGCAAGCCACTGAGACCGACCGGGAGACAATCCAGCAGCAGCAGCAGCAGAAGCAGCAGCAGCCCCTTCTTCCGCCGCCGCCACCGCCCCTGGCCATTTGTCTGAGCGACAGGCACCGCCACTGTGTGAGGCTAGTGAGAGAGAGAGAGAACGAGAGAGGGAGGAAGAGCACAAGAGAATAGACAGCACACTGGACGCGCATGCGCGATACAATCTTGAGGACGGAGAGGAAAGGACGCACGTGCACAACGCAACATTATCCCCCGCTTCCAGGATTGTCTGACACTGGACACAGCTTGCGGGCATAAAACAAGAGACGGCGCCAGCATCCGACGATCTTTCACTACAAGGGGGGATCGGAGGCAGAGCGCACCAGCATTACAACGATGCCATCGCTTGGAAAATCCCATAAAATACGATAATTGCGATAGATCGCGAAGGCGTGCGGACACGAGGGACGTTTGGAATTGTAGTAGCGCACTTTCAAGGACGGACAGATAGACAGACCGATTGCGGTCTGCAGTGGGACTAGTGCGCTTGGGCCGCCACTTCTGCTTCACTCGTTCTCGACGCGGTAGGTCCGTCGTTCTCCCTTCTCGCCAGATGTTGGCGTCTGCCACTGTGTCTGGGAACGAACGACCCGCCACCGCCGCGTGCGGTTTGCTGGCTGGCTGGCCACAAAGACTCGCCTCCCTCGTCTTTTGTTGCGCAACGCCGCCGCGGCGTATACAACAGGCCTCGCCGTCCAAACACGCTGGACACAAAGAGAGAGAGAGAGAAAGAGAGTGGGTCATTCATCTCCATCTCCGCAAGCAGATGATAGTGCGCCGGCCCACGCGATGATAGGGAGAGAGAGAGAGGAGACAGCTGATGGCAACTCCATTAGGCAGGGAAATGGTTGTAAATCTGCGAGACAAGCGCGGGTCTAACGAGGGAGGCACATGGGAGCCGGCACATGAAATGTCGCCACTATGCACAGCTGCCGATCGTATGCAAGGAAGGAGCCGAACCATTTGGCCAAGGCTCGCTGCGACCCGCACAGACTTTGGCCATCGACTGCTGGCAGTCGACTGACCGCCGCACCTGGACGAGCCGTTCTTCGCGGTAGAGCTCATTTGAATGAGAGAGGTGCCGCCAATAATCGAGTCTCTCTCCCCCTCTCGCATTCGTCCTCAGCCCATATTTGGACAGTCTCCTCCTCCCTTTCGCCTCGCCTGCCCTCGTCGTCCTTCATCCTCTCTCGCCATCTACCTCTCGCCCGTCAACAACAGCAGCACGACAATAATATCGGTGTGGGCACCCGAACGGCGGAGGCAAACATAGGGAGAGGGAGGCGAGCAGCTGCGAAGCGAGAAGGCGACGACGGCTGGCAGGAGGGCAAACCTCCCTTCGAACCGCGATCGCCTTTGTTTGAGGGCAGTTCTCGCTGAGCTGACCGAGCAGCACAAAGACTGACTGACTGACCGACTGGCTGTCTGGCGGGGGAGAGAACCGCGACTGATCGGGCGATTGGCATCGTTGGCACACAAATCAATCCATGGATGCGCGCCATTGAATGTGAGAGCAACAACAACAACACGACCGCGCGAATCCGACCAACTAGTTCACATGGTGCAGGATGGCGCCATGTGCGTCGAATGAGGAGGAGGGGTGAAAAGTCGTCGTCGTCGTCGTCGATCTGCATGCTCCGACCACGGACATTGGCAGTGAATATGAGTGAGAGGAGGGGTGAGAGGAGGAGTGTGGAGAAGAATGTCGTCGCCCTCTCACTCGCCTCCGAAATCTTCCCTCACTCCCTTCAAAATTACTCGCACCCTGCCCGCCTGAAGTGGCGTCCTCCGCGTGGATGTCTTCGCCAGCCAGCCACCTCTAACCTGCACTGCTTCTCCAGCGTGCCTCTCTCCTCTTCCCCTCTCCCCTTCCCCGCTCTCCGTCATCTTCGCAGACTGTCGCCTTCTCCTCCTTCTCCTCCTTCGTCGTCGTCGTCGTTGTCGTCCGCTAGCTGCTCCTCCTCCTCTCCCTCCCGCTCCTCATTATGCCTGCTGGAGAGGACGGGCAGGTTCCTTTCCACTTCCACCGCTCACTGTGGAGAGGAGGAGGGGGAGGGAGGGAGCAGAGAGAATCATAATTATTATGATGATGAGAAAGAGAAGAGGTGGAGGAGACGTCTTGACGTCGTCTCTGCTGTTGCCGCTGCCGCCGCCGGCACAGATGCGCACAGAGGCGTGAACGGCACCGTCCAATGAGTCTCCTCCTCTATTCTCTTCGTCATTCGCTCTTTCTCTCTCGCTCTCGCTCGCTCGTTCGCGCGCGCTCGTGTCTTGCGTCGAGAGCAGTGCCGTTCGTCGGAAGTGGCGGGCGGCGACCGGGGAAAGGGAGAGCACGTCGCACTTCCCTTTTTCACCACTCAAAGAACTTCGGAAGTGGTTAGTGCACGTATGAGACGGAGAGGCGGCGAGCGGAAACTTCGCTCGACACTTCCCTCTTCCGGTGACGCCGAGAAAGACGTGCAACAGGGGCGGCAAACTGCTGCAATGGGAGTCTGATCGCAGACTGGGGGAGGGCTGTGGCTGACAGCTCCTGTGACTCGCACGAGGGAAATTAACTCTACACACACGTACGTCTACTCTCAGCTCCTTCCGAGGGGAAGCGGCTAACGGAAATGAGTCAGACGCCGAGCGTCTGCGCCGCGGCTACTAGCAAACTACTGACCACTTGGGATTTACACCGGCAGACAGCTTGAAAAGTAGCACAGCCTATCGCAACTTCAAACCCCCTCTTCGGCACACTTTCCACACAGGCCCAATCTCGAGGAAGAACAGCTGGTCGGGCGCAGGCCGTCAATCTGCACGGGCAGGGCTAGGATAGGGCGAGGGGTCAATTTGCGTCCCCCACTACTGCTGCGGTCATAGTAGTCGGCGCGTCTAAATAGAGAGCGAGTGGTCGCCGCTCCTGCCTGCTCTCATGTCAAAGCAGCCCCGTCTCCCTTGGCAACGCTTCGTCCTCCACTCCTTCTTCTCGTCTGTATGCGTCTCTTCTATCCTGCATTGGCTAATCATTTCCTTCGCGTTGCTAGCGCTAATGGCTATGAACTCAATCGGCAGACCGCGTGCCAAGGTGCTGGTTGCCGGACCGCACAAGGTTCTTCTTTTCCCATTTCTCCTCCCTACAGTCCCATGCAATGGGACTGAATCGCGATCAATCATGAGCACCCGACAAAAGCTGTAGAGTGGCAAGACGGCTCTGACGAACTTCCTCGGCGATCTGGCCGTCATTGACCCGATAATCTATCCATATCGACCAACAAAAGGTCTTCTTCCTCCTTCGGTCGAGTTAGCGCATAATATCGACGAAGGTGTTTGAAGGTGTGCGCATCGTCGAGTTTGAGAGTCTCAACCTCGAGGTGAGCGGTCAACCGACCGACGCCGACGTGGAGCTCTGGGACTGCAGGTTTTCCCTTCCATTCATAGACCACTAGAATACGGTCAGTGGTGATCCCAAATACTCGGCGCTGTGGCCGGCGATGCGCGACGGAGCAGTCGGCGCGATTCTGGTCGCCAATCCCGAGGAGTCGAGGGGCGACGACTTGTTGCCGTGGTATTTCGTCGTGGACGACGATCGTTTCAGGAAGAATTGAAGGTGGCGTGAGCTCGTGGACGCCGCCAAGATTCCCACCAATCACATTTGCGTGATTTTGTTGGAAGAGCCAGCGGGCGAGCAACGAACGAACGACTCGGCGATTGCAAACTTCCGACTGCCTTCCGTCATGACTGGTTCCCCACAAAACCATGTCTAAGGATTCGCAGTGTGCAATTTCATGTGTTGCCGTCCTTCCGTCTTCACTCGAACGCGACGGCGACGCACTGCGATCCGAATTCCACACCCTGTTGACGAACATCTTCACGAACAGCGCCGCCGACTAGCACGCCACCTTCGCATTCCCTCACACAATACCGCATTTCAGCGGCAAGTGAACAAATAAAGCATATTTCTTTGGCTTCCCTTACTTACGGCCGACTTGCCGCTTCGTATAGCTTCCCTCCTCGCCGGTGTGACAGCTCTTCACGCTTGGGAGCTCTCCACAACCGGCTAGCCCCGTGCACTTCCGTGTGGCGACGGCGTCCATGCCTCCTCCTCCTCCTCCTTCTCCCTCCCACCTGATTTCGGGATTTCCCCCCTTTAAACGAGTTTCCACTCACAGATGGCCTCTTCGAGCTCGGGTCTGCATGAAATCAGCGAAAGGGACGCGGATGAAGCGCTCGCTCTCATGGACGATCTACTCGGCGTGGATTTCCTGTCTAGATCGCACAGGGTCGGCGACTTTCGAACATTTTCAGTTCATGGAAAATGCAATAGGCCCAAATGAGACAGACCGCGGCGCTGGACGCTTTTCTGCATGCAACCTCACGTTTTATTGGAACCTCCGACTCGGAG
>JACMII010000530.1:0-14440 GCA_014805405.1 Bunonema sp. RGD898
CGCTTTTCCCGTCCGTGTGTATCACTCAGGCGCACTTCCCCCATATGTCGATGCGCGAAACGAGCTGTCTGATGAAAAACGTGGACGGCCAAGTAGAGATGCAGATGAACGACGCGGTCGGCGATCTGAAACCGCCGATCGCTACTGCAAGAGAGGATCCCTCTCCATCGACGAAATTCTCGTCCAAGGGGAGACCGACGGCAGCGCACAAGGCGTGGAGCACGCTCGGGTTCCTGCTCAACCTCTCCTTCGTCTCATTCCCAAGAGGTACCAGGAGATGTCATGTAGCCAGTTTCCCGCCTTCAGATGTTTGGGAATGGCTGCGAACGAAACGGAAGTCGGTTCGCGGCCAGGTCGTCGTCATCACGGGCGGAGGCTCGGGGATTGGAGCCGCGGTCGCCGAACGACTGGCACTCCAACACGGAGCTCGTCTGGCACTGATCGACGTGAACGAGAACGGAGTTCGACAGGTGGCTGCGTCGATTGTCGCCGCCGCCGGAGAGGCACGGCCGTACGTGTGCGACGTCTCCGACGAGATGAGTCTCGCACAGACCGCGGATGCTATTCGCAGAGACATGGGTTGGTCGTTTGCTGCGATTAGCATAAGCTGAACAAAAAGGAGAAGAAGGAGCTCGTAATCTCTAGGGCATCCGGACATTGTCGTCTGCAACGCGGCCGTCATGTTCTTCGGCTTCTTCATGGAGCTCAGCTCGCAACAGCTTCGCAAGGCCATTGATGTCAACCTGATCGGAGCCATCAACGTGAGCCGTTCTCCTCGATGCCCTTCCCGAAAATGCGCCATCCCATTGCAGACGATTAGAGCGTTTCTCGCTCCGATGGAGGAGCGCAACTCCGGTCAGGTCGTCTGCATCTCGTCCATTGCCGGTCACGTCGGGGACACGTACGGACTCGCCTACTGGTATGCACGCACTATCAATTCCCCTCAACAACAATCGAGTCGTGTCACACAGCCCGTCGAAGTTTGCACTGATCGGCGTGATGGAGTCCCTGAAATGGGAGCTGAAGGATCGAGGGCTGGACGGCATCAAATGTACCACCATCTGTCCGTACTTCACCCGCACGCCGATGGTCGTGTCGGCTGGCATGCGACCCACTTCCACGTACGCAGTGCCGGCTTCCCCCTCTCTCAGACGATCGCATCCAGGTGGTTTCCGTTCATGTCGACGCTCACCTGCTCGCGACTGGTCGTGGACGCCATTCTCCGCGAAGATCCACACGCCTTCATCCCCAAATACATTCGCCTCGTCGCGCTTCTCAAAATGTGCGTTCCGATCGACTGATCGCGTCAATTGTTCGCCACAGTTGGATGCCGACTCGTGTGCACGAGGCGGCGCGTGAATACCTCAACTGCAAGTACGAGCCGCTCGAGATCACCAAGCAAGAAGGTGGTGCGGGGGAATTGGAGTGCTAGGACAGACAGTTGCAGCAGACATCAAGTCGAAACGTCAGCTGCTGCCCGCGGCCGACCCGTACTGGGTTCGAGTGAATCTGCTGTGGTACGTGCTCATCCTACTGCCACTCCTCCTTCTCCCACTGGTATTTGACTGTCGTCGACAATGCGTACACCGCTGACGAACAGATCGTGTTCATCCGCCCTGACAGTCTGCGCTCGCTAGTCACTGCCAGTCTCGGGTCGGCGTACGACCAGGCGGCGGCGAGCGTGATTGAGGACTGGAAAGTACGAACAGCGGCCGCCACCATCGTCCTTGTCCTCGTCGTCGTTCATCTCATCGAAGCCGCGTACGCCGTCCTCCTGTGCGATCGGCTCCGACAAAGGTATACGCAAACTGCCGACGGCAGTCCACCGCATACGAGCCGACAAATTTAGCTACGACAACACGGCACGATGGTTCCTTCAGACGTTGTGCTTGGGAGCTCCCTCGCTGCGGCACCTTCGCCGACGGTGGCTGGACAGCAAGGAGAGAAGTGCTATCTAGATTGGTGGCTCGCACACGCAAACAGACCGTCGTTCTCCATACGGGTAGAAGACATATGACAGAGCAGAGCATTAGAGAACGTATAAAGAGTTTTCCACGACAGGAATGGGTGAGGGGTCGGTCGGCTAGCTGTTCGCGATTCACCGCTGCCAGACAGGGTGGAAAGAGGAATCTAGCGTATCTTTTACGCCAATCAATGGGCAATGCATCCAAGTCTCCGCTTCCGAGTCGTGCCCGTGCAACATTCATCACAATTTCCGTATTCTTCGTGCTGTATCCCCATTCTGCGACTTGCGCAACTCTGTGAAATCGGATCTCTGCGGAGGTGTCGATACACTTGTGTGACTTCGTGGTTGTGGAGTTTGAGATCTCCTACTTCCAGTGGATAGCGGACTCGACTTCATTTCGCACAACTGGATAACCTCATCAAAACCGCGAAACTTCTGACGGCAGGTGTGGAGATTCGAGATCTTCTAGCCCTTTCCCAGTCCCTTGGAGCGTAGCGACAGCTGAATGTTGCGCACCAGGTAGTAGCCGTACACGACAGCCAGCACCCTGAAGAATATGCATGCAAGGCAAGACGGCTATACAAGGACTGACATCAAATTGATGTAGAGGGCAAACACGGTTCGGGTCAGCGGATCACCGTACAGCCGGCGGATCAGTTCATTCAAGGTGCCCTACGAATGGCTTCGATTATAGATGGGAAATTTTCACCTTGGCTTCGTCCCACGACTCAGGAACCTTGGCATTTTCCAGATTCACATTCACAGGACGGCCGAACAGATTCGTCTTCAGGGGCTCCGGGTGGGAAGAAACTCAAAGAAGATAAGTTGAAGAAGGGGGAAAACCGCTCACTGGTCGGCACCCACAAGCCGTCGTCGCCAGAAGACATCGGATCATGGACGGGCGGAATGGCAACGGCCGAGACGAGCGGAAGACAGAACACGACGATCAGCCAGGCGCGCATCGTCCTAAACGAGTGCTTCCCTTCTGACGTTTCGACACTGAAATGGATGGAACGCCGATACACTACCGCGCACGTGCAAACTGCGGACCTCTGCGTTTTGCAGACAACATTGTCGACAGCAGCAGCAGCGGCAGCAGAAGCAGAAGCAGCAGCTGTTCTGGATTCCTTCCTTCTCGCTTGGTCGAGCTGCTGGTGATGCGTTTCCTTCTCTCGTCCGCCAGCAGCTAGCACGTTTCATCGATCATGATGATGACGTCGACACGATTGTCGAGCACTCTACTACTCCTCGCCTTCCTACCAGCAATTCTGAATGCCAAAATACATCGTCTGTCGTTGAAAGTATGTGCTATCCATCCATGGCGTTGCATCGGATTTCAGAACGATGCCAGACGCAACATCCCGCTGTCGACGTTCGGATACAATGCAGGGGGAACCCTCGATTTGAGGCATGCTTTGAGCAATTTTTTTCCATTTTCGAACCCACAATCAGGCTGGAAAACTTTACCGTGCCGGACGTGGTCATGAAGACGGACATTCTGGAGAATGGCGACAAACTGGTATTTCAAAAGTGGCTCTACTTTCTCCACTCGTATGCTCAGGGAGAGATGGGTTTCACCCTGTCGAGAAACTCTCCGATCGCGACCGAAATAACACGGAACCCTCGGATGTGTCAGCTGCTGCAAACCGACCAAGTGCTGTTGTTTTTTCTTCACTTAACCATGAACAGCCGTGCTTCAGGGATACGACGCCGTGTTCCTGGTGTTTGATCCGATCGCAAAGCGACTTCGCATCGTGCGTTCCGGACTAGGGAAAACGATCACGTTCTGTCCCAATCCCGACGAGTGCGTTTCTTCACAGTTTCGCACGTTTCCAGTTGCAGTTGCATTCCCGGCGTTCTGAGCACCGTGCCCCAGCAGCCAATCGAGGCTCCACCGGAGGCCGGACACGAGGTGAATTGCATTCACACTTCACATGTAACAAGCTACTTAGGCCCGTCGTAAGGAGCGCGGTGTCTTCGATGCTGTCAAAAAGTGGTGGGCGGGCGACGGGGGGAAACCTTACGTGGACTACATTCCGCTGCAAGTCGACGACAATCGCTTTTCCACGAATGTGGGTTGCCGCCTGGTTGCTGCAAGCCATGCTACAGATCTCCGTGTGGTTTACCGGCACCCAGAGAGGACGGTGGTCATTCATCTTCCACAACTGCTTCAATTATCGTCAACATGGCTACAGGTGAACTTACCTGACTGTTCTGGTATTGCTAGTATTGTATAGCGATCGCGTCGCTGTGGATATGACGGTCGATCTGGTGGAGATGAATCAGCACTCGCATCTGTCTGCCGGAGATGAACCGCTTCCTCAACTCTACCTCTACTTCGCGCTAGTCTTCACCGCCATGGCCTTCTACTGGGCACAGCGTCTCTGTCTGGCCGAGTCCGTTGTTCGGTCGTAAAAGCAAAGTGTGCGACGTGTTTTCAGCCGATCGCACGTCTATCGAGTTCACATCTTAATGGGCGCATTGTGCTTCCTCAAAGCCACGTCTCTGTTCTTCCATGGGTACGTTGCTCTTCCTTTTTGCAAACCACCTTTCCGCCGGGTGATTCGGCGTCTAGTCCTCGGAATTCATAATGAGCGAGAGTTGACCAGAACGAGGCTTACGGGCGGCATTGAAAGACTGACTTTGGGTCCGAAATAAGCTTCAGAGAAAAGTGATTCGACTTTTGAATCGCCCTGTACAGACTGAACTTCTACTTCGTGGCGAAGTACGGCCATCAGCGCGAGTTCTGGGCCGTCGTCTTCTATATTGCGCATCTTCTGAAGGGCGCATTGCTGTTTGGAACGATCATCCTAATCGGAACCGGATACTCCTTCTTCAAGGTGCGCTCTCTCGATTTTATTCGCTGCAATTGCCATGTCATTCAGGACTTTTTGACGGAGCGCGACCGTCGCCTCTTTCTGATAGTCTTGCCACTTCAAGTGCTCGATAACATGGCGCTGGTGATTGTGGAGGAATCCGAGCAAGGCGCTCTAACGTACCAGCTCTGGTTGGAGATTTTCGTCCTGATCGACCTGCTTTGTTGTTGCGCCATCATCACGCCAATCTTGTGGTGAGCGTTTCCCTATGGAGAGTGGTAGCCGCCGCGTTAGGTCAATTCGACATTTGTCTCAAGCTGCATCCTCTGATGGGAAAGCGGTCTTCAACATTGGCAAACTTCGGCTCTTTCGACAGGTTTGATTCGTGCCCTTGCGCCGAGGCAGCCATCGAGATTTAGTTCTATCTTCTGGTTCTGTCCTACATCTACATTACGCGGGTGCTCAAACTTCTGCTACAGGTCGGCTCGAATGTCTCAGCCGCCTCACAGCGTTGCTCTGCAGGGAATGGTTCCGTTCGATCGCGAATGGACGATCGTCGTTGTCGTTGAAACGTCGACACTGATCTTTTTCCTCATGGTTGGATGGAAGTTCAGGCCGCAAGTTCGTGATGATGTGATCGTGACGAAATGCGCCCTCTGCAGGGACGCAACCCCTACCTACGACTGCAGGTCGAAACCGACGACGACCTGTGCACGAGTTCGGCCGTCACTCAAAATGGGTTGTTCGACGGGGTGACGCATCGCGGAGACCGCCAGGTGATTCAGGATGACGACGATTTCATTAGTAATCGTGCTACAGGGTCGAGGAGAAGAGCGAATTTCGATGGAGCCACTGCTGAACGGAGACGATGACTCGGATGGGGTGATTGTAGAGGACCCGAGTGACGGGGGCAACGGTTCGCAACTCACATCCAAGGCATAACGGCGTCAATGGGCGATTCGGTTTCGTAACCGCACACCCCGGCGACTTGGGTTTCGCTCCTGTTCTCTGTGTGTGAGAGAGAGGCATCCATCTCTCCCTGCGAGAGAGGTGTCTGTCTCCCCTTGCGAGGGTGTGAGAGGAATGCAGAACAGCAGCAGCAGCGGTGGCGGTGGTTGGTTGGTTTTGCAGCTGACGGGGTGAAAGGGACAGCCAAGGCAGGGGAGGACGTTGTGGGTCCCCTCCCTTGCTACCCTTTCCCCATTGATCATGTCTCTCGCTCGCTCGCTCTGCCACCGCTGGCCCTGTCTGCCCACGGTTCCCTTTTTCTGAGGCGCTCCCTCCTCCCGCCACTTCTCTCTTCCTCATCGTTTTCGTGCTCTCCCCCTCCTCCTCCAATTTTCCCTCACGCCGGCTCATTTCTGAGCTTCCTCGTTTGGCTGTGTGCGCATATCCGGCTCGCACTCGCCTCGCCTCGTCCAGATGGGTCCCCGGGGGAAAAGAAGAAGAAGAAGAGGACGGGAGTGGAGCGGGGGAGGAAGGCGGACAGCTGCGATCCTCTTCCCTTGCCCGCGACAACCTCTCGTCCTGCTCTCTTTCCTCTCTCCTCGCCGCCACTGTGCTTCAGTCGCGCCGCCTGCCTCCCGCATGCATAGTGAACAGGAGAGGAGAATCGCCCCCTCCGTCTGACCACCGCCACTACGGCTGTCCCCGCTCGATTGTCGCCGCTGCCGCCGCCGCCCCCACACCACAGCAATAACAACAACAGCCGCCAGCTGCGAGTGCCTCTCAGTCTCAGCAAATCAGCTATCAGCAGTACGGCGATAGGGCACTGACGGCGAGGAGAAGGGGGAAGAGTGAGGAGAAAAGATCTTCTCCACTCTCCGGTGGTCTGATGGTGACCGATGCGCGTGCCGCGTCACATGTTTCCCCCGCGCCCACAGCCAAAACATTTCCCTTTCGTCTCGAAGCTTCCTGGTGATCATCATCACTTGTATCAGCTCACGCACTCACGCCTCGCATACATGCGACCGATAACTGGCTATGCCTGCTGTGCTACATTTCCCACGCACCGTACAGATACGTGTTCATGTGGTGATAATAATAACAACGACGACGATGACGAGATGCATAAAGACAGTGTGTGCGCGATCAAACTACCTTCTTGGAGAGACGATTGCCCGTCAACGAGACCGGGCCGCCCAGAAGTTCTGGACGATACCGCACCGCAACAGATTTTGATTGATGTCCGTTGTACGTTGTCCCCTACCGTCGCCTCCACCATTCGTCACGTGAATCGCGACTGCACGGTAGTACGGGTGCGGGAAACGGAGAGGGGGCAGGGACGAAGGGCGAAGAGCCACCACCACCATTTTCTCGGGGGGGACAGCGGACGAGTTCCCGTCTCCTTATCAACCTGCGATGGTGGCGGTCGAGACAGACGGTGTCGTTGCTGGCTGTGGCTAGTGCAAACCGACCCCCTCTCCCCGCTGTCGCCGCCGCCTCCGCCTCATCATATCTCTCACTCTCCGTCGCTCCTTAGTGCTCCCCCGAACTGGATCGTCCATCTCAGGGGAGAATTCCCACCACTGCTAGCCGCCCTATCTATCACCGCCACCACCATCTGCTCGGTGTCTGGGAGGAGGAGGAGGAGAGCCAATTGCGCGCGGGGGAGCAGGAAGTGCGCTGAGTCACGCCTTTCTCCCTCTCTCTTCCCTCTCCAGACCGCCGTCACCGCCATCACAACAGCACGCAGTGGGGCGTGTGTGTGCGCGGCAGCTGCAGCAGCCGGACCACCACCAGCGCCGCTACTTCATTCTCTTACTCAGCACTAGTCTTCTCCCTGCATCCTCTCTCTCTCTCTTCTATTCTGCTCATCATGGCTGGAAGCAGTGCTATCAAACAGCAGACCGCCACTTCCTTCTCGAACTACCGGCGACGCTTCGCCACGAAGGCGGCTAGTCGGACAGCGGAGCACGCCGACACCACGACCAATCACGGACAGACCAGTGACGCAGGTGCGGCGGGAATACTCCCGGTTCCATGTTTCATCGCATTGCTGATGTAAGGCGTGCACGCTCGTCGACTACAGTCGTCCTCGGACGGGAACAACAACGGCAACGGCAAGACGATCACCACAAGACTGTCGGGGACGAGTAGCGACGGCAGTCAGGAAGACGGCGGGCAGCAACCGCTCGCCGGACCTGCTGCTGAGGGGCGAGACCGAACAGATCGACGACCCTCACCACCTTCATCCGGCGGTTTACGAGAGGCAGGTTGGGAGAGAAAGACGAGTGCTGTGCCCTCCTCCCCCCCCTTTTCCCCGCCTTTTTTCCTCCTCTCGGGTGCCGTGAGAGATTGCGAAGGGTATGCGCTAGGCATTAGCCGAAGATGAGAGCAAGCCGTCGCCATGATGATATTTGTGATAAGAGACGACGAGTTGCAGCGTCTCCTGCAACTGCGCCGTGCACGTCGCGGCGGCGGTGGCAGTTGGGACGCGAATCTTGAGAACTCGACCACTCTCCGCCGTCTTTTGGAACAGTCGCCGTTGGCGGCCGTCGTGCGGCCGCTCAAACGAAACGTCACTATGGCCCAGGTCAGCCAGCGCGCTATCATCGCACAGTATCGACCGTCGACGCTCTGATTCAGATTGCCGACGACGAAGGGAGTGTAAAGTCGTCTGAATACGATGGGCAGCCCGGCTTTGGCAGCGACGGATCGCCGCATATTGGCAGTGGTGGCGGCGGCGGCGCAGAACTCATGGACGAACAGACCCGACTCCGAGCACAACTCGAACTACTCAAGAATCAGCTGACGCATCGTCAGGATGCCCGCGAAGGTTCTCGTCTAATTTGTCGACTCAAAGATATAGGAACGATTTTGCAGCCGAAGTGGTGGAGTTTCTTCGAGCCAGTAATCAAACGGAGGCCGCAGCAGCCGCTGCCAACCTGTCGCCCGTCGGCTCCGACAACCCCCAGCTCTTGCGCATTCGTCAGAAGTTCGACAAACGTCAGAAGAAGCATGCCGCCGAGATCGAGCAGCTGCAGGTGAGCATGATTGCTCTTTACGCCAATGAATGCACTGCATCGTTCAGAGGCGCATCGAGAACATCTCTCAGCGTCTAGCTGAATTCGAATCGTCGAGCTCGTCGGAACAGCAGCAGCAGCAGCAGCAGCAACAACAGCCTGTGCCCTTGACGAATGGCAAAGGAGGCACCCCTTCGGCGAGGAGCGCCATTCTGCCGACGACTGGCATTCTGAGCGGAATCAAGCGCCGCGGAGCGGAGGTCCGTACGCAGGTCTTGCAAGCGCCCCGAGCTCTGGCCGCGTCGCTTCGTGGATCGCTCAGTGGATCAGCCGACAATCTATGCGACCCGGCCGAGGCGACCACGTCGACTGCCATTGGGAGATCGACCTTCTACACGGCTGGATCAAAAAAGGACGTCGACGCCGGCACTCTATCGACCGTCTCCGATCGTAGCGGGTTCGTCCCAACTAAACTTCTTCTCTCTGTAAATGCCACAATTTCCAGTGGCGCTCCGACAGCGGTGGCAAAATCGCGGACTCTTCCGGCTGGAATGGCATTCGACTTCGCGTCCTACTGCGCCCGCGAAGATTCCAAGTTCCGCAACGACAAGTACTCGTCGTTTCCCTTCTGGAACACGGAGAGATCACGTTGCGTGTTTTTCAGAGTCGGCAGCGGCATTCCTCCGGCAGCCGAGCGGAACGCACTGTCACGCAGCTCGTCCAATAGTAATGACTCGGTCGAGGAACGTCGTCAGAAATGTCAGTCGGGAGCATGGGGTGCAATCCTACAAACGCAGTGTTTAGCGCGCCAAAGACCCGGAACCGGCGGCACACCGATGAGCGCGGTGGCCTCCTCGGAAATGGTGCAACTCATGGCGGACGTGCGTGAGCTCCGCGAGCTGGCGGCTGGCAGCAAGTCGGAGAACGCACGACTCCATCAGTTCATCCAACACGAGCTGCAGTACTACAACAACTGTCTGAACGAGGAACGACTCAAGTATCAGGTTGCTGGGCGCTCGCCACCATTCGATGGGACATTGTGCGTTTCAGAAACTGGAGGAGCGATTCCAGGAGGTGGCCGACTTGAATCAGAGGGACATGGGGCTACTGCAAGAGGAACTGATTCGACTGAACAACCGACTCGAGTACCAGCTCAACGAGAACTCCAAGCGGGTGGTCGACGCGCGCGAAAGCATGCAACAGGAGGTAGGGGGGAATTGAGGAGGAGTTGTCGAGCCGAACACCACCATCTCATCATCGTTCAGAATGCGAAACTCGAGCAGTGGGTGCGCGACTCGCTGAACCCGTACGGCGCCAATCGCCAGTGGTCATCGTACCAAGTGATGCTCTCGCTGGCGACGGTTCTGGCCGAATCGCTCAAGATCGTCCTCTATCTGGTGGCCGTGACGCTCGACTTCTTCCGTCCCTTCACGGGGACCCGCACTCGATCGGCCCTCCTGATTGGGCTCATCCTGCTCGCCGCCCTGATCGTCCGCTTCCTCCCCGCCGTCTGGTCCGGTTCGTCATCGTCGTCGCCGTCGTCCAGCTAGTGAAGAACAGCGCACGCTGCCGCACATTCCGTGTACACCCGAGCAGTGTTGTTCGTTGCAGCACGCTCAATCAATCATGAGGGTCCTTGTCGTCGGGGGTGTTTTGAACACACGCACAGATTGCTGCTACTACGCATCTACTCGTCGCTCCACACACACAGGGTCAGCCACACACCGGGAGGGGGGGGGGACAAATGGCAGACAGCAAGTAGAGTTCAAGTGGTTCCGCGCGCGCGCAATGAACACAGCAGTAGCTGTTGCTGCTGCTTGTGTGGTTGTCACCTCTTTCTCCTTCTTCTCCTTCTCTCACCCCACAACAGTCATTGCTCGCTGCACGTGGAGAGCTTTACCGCGCGATCACCCATAGACAAGAGGAACACACGATGCGCACCACTCCCTTCTCGATAGTGATGTGAACAACGACACAGGCTAGCAGCGGCGGCGGCAGCAGCAGCATCAGCGTAGGACCCATGGAAGAGCGTTTGTATGTTGTGTGAGCGTGAGTGCTTGATGAACTGGCTGTGATGGAGGAGGACGCGCTATCACTTGGTTATGAAGAAGAAGGAGCCGGCTTGCGGGGTGCCCAGGAACTTGCCGGTCTCGGACGAGAGGAACTCCGTGAACGTGGTGTAGTTGGCGTGCAGATCCTGCCAGGTCTGCGGGTGTCGACGCGATATTCGCGCCTTCGTCTTGAACACCAGCACGATGTACAGCTTGCGGGCTGAGACGTGCGCGCGACTCGTGGGACAAGAGCGAGACAACGCACCTTGACGAGTGGACACCTTGTCGTTCGTGATGGTGAGCACGCGATTGATGGTGCGGAAGAAGGCGCCCTCGTCCCAGACCGGAATCGTCAGGTCGATCTCACGCGACAGCGTCGACGCACGATTGTAGTAGAGGTTGATGGCCTCCGGGTTGCCGTGTGGATCTGCGATATGGCAAGGTGGGGGCAGCGGGCTAAGCACGACTGGGGACTGACTGAAGAGGACGAGCACGTGATGGAAGTAGCCCGGGAACTGGTCGTGCAGGAGGACGACCTTCTTCAGGAAGACCGGCTCTCGAAGTCGATAGGGCAGCATGCTGAAGTGGTCGCCGGCCCGGATCTCGGGCAACGGCGACTTGCTCGGCGCGTACTCGTTGAGCACGATCTGCAGGACGTGGAATGATTGCACTCTCCCTGAAACGTATGATTAGGCGAGAACGTAGTCGATGCCGGAGCCGGGCGCGTTCGGGACGATCGACGGCGAGAGCGACGTCACGTAGAAGACCGGCATCGAGAGGTTCGCGGACAGCTTGTTGATCCCGACCTTGGTCTCGTAGAAGACTAATCGAAACGCATCGTGTGGGCGGTGCATTCGGAATCGAGGGGAAGGCACCGTTCTCGAACGAGTCGAGCATCGTGGTCTTGCAGCACAGGTGCATGTTGTACGTCGTCAGCATGGCCGCGTTCGCTGCCTCCTCGCACGAGTAGTCTGAGGCGTGGCAAGGGTGGGAACAACAACGTGACGCGAGAGAGAGAGAGAAGAGTCGACACACCTTCTGGACAGCCTCGCTTCTCGGACGGGTCGCAGAGGAGGACGCTGGGCGCGTCGTACGACAGCGCGCCATAGGGGCAGACTGAGGAGCAGGAGAGTTGCAATCACGGGACGAGGGCAGCATTACTCGGCTTGACCTGTTCCGGATTGCCGGGCGGCGAACTCAGGTCCTGCGGGTAGTCGGAGCAGCAGCGATACGAGTTGCTGGCCTTGCTGAAGACGCACGACGGATTGCGGCCCGTGCACTCGATCGGGTCGTGCGGCGTGCAGCGAACGCCGTCGTTCTCGAACTCGGCGCACTGCGCGAACGTGGCCAGGATGTTCTGCTCGTGGGTCTGCCACGGAAACGGGCAGACTGCTCGATGTGTGGGGTGATTGATGCGCAAACACGAGCAACCGTTCGCCTACTTTCCTCCGACTCCTCGGTCGGCGACGGCGACGGCGCTCTGCTCGCGCTCTCCTCCTCCTCCTTCGACGAGGCCGCCGCCGCCGACGACGACGACGACGGTCGACGAGAGCGTCGGCTTGCGGTCGCGACGCCGGCGGCGAGACAGTAGACGAGCAGCAGGGAGAGGAGGAGCGAGTCGCCGCCGACGCGCATATTATCACACAACGTGTCGTGGATGAAGTGTGCGCGTGCGCGAAATGTGCGGCGGAGAAGCGGCGGGAAGAGGGGGGGAGGGGTGTTTGTGCGTCTAGACCTCTTCGTCCGGGTCATCTTCCTTCGTCTTCTCTCTTTCCCTTCTCCTCCTCTTCTCTATTTGATGTGCTAACAGTGCGCACCCCAGATGATGATGCCGTGGGCCAGTCCTTCCTTCCTCGCCTTTCCTCTCTGCCTCCTTCCCAACAAAAAACCGACTCTTCTCCGTGCAATTCCGGTCCTCGCCAGCCTTCGCCCCTCCGCTTCATCGTCTCTCCCTTCTTCTCTCTCTCTCTCTCGCTCAGTCGTTCAACGAGTGTGTCCTTCCTATTCCGGGGTTTGCAGCAGAAGCAGCAGCGGCGGCGGTGGTCATGATTTTGAGGAATGCGCCGCTACTGTTGCTAACACTTCACATCACTACCGCGCAACCGCCAATTCCGCCGCCAGAGCGACCCGACTGCACGGCCGGATGGCAGTCGCCCGATCTGACATATGGTATGTATACTGGATAGACGCGTATGAGTGAATGCGTGCATATACCTGGCAATATGGCAGTGCCCACAATCGCCGCGTGCGCTACGTACGAAGAAGGTGACGACTTTCGATGGGTGAAACCAAACGAGAGAGCGAGAGACAACAGGCAACGGCGTGCCGTGCTCGCCGAACGCGCCGCAAACCTGCACGGGGCGCAATCCGTTCTGCGCGTCGGACCAGGCGGGCGGCGACGAGAAGTCGTTCCGGTGCTGCTCCGACATCATCCAGGACTCGACCGAGATGGCGACCCTGACGCCCGAGGAGATCAAGCCCGGTCAGTCAGTCGGACTGGTGCCGTGGGAGGAAGAGTGAGCGGCTGAATACATTCTCACAATTGACAGCCTGCCCGAACGGGGCGATCGCCTATCGCATGCCGTACGTCATGCTCTGCGACCCGGCCATCGTCAACATTTGCCCGTACGTTGGCAAGGGATTTGTGGAGTGCATGTGGGACGAATCGTCGGACCGCAGATATGACTACACGTGCGTGGAGGCGGCCAACGGGCACCTGTTGCCGCCGGACGGACGATCGTTGTGCTGCAAGACCTCCACTCTCTACTCGTTTGCCAGCGGTACGCCGCCGTCTCCATGATGCGAGTAGCAGCAGGGGCAAGATTGCAGTGTTCGTGGAGGCGCGCATCTCGCCGCGCATCGTGCCACAGCCGCCGCTTGCCGCCATCGAATACGTGAGCAGCGAGGCGGTGACGAAGAGCCGAGAGGTCCAAGCGCAAACAGGTGACGCTGAACGTACACACCTCCGCGACGATGCACGCGCCCGAGATCCGAACCGGCGATCACTTCGTGCTCGCCCCCTATCGACTGCTCGAGCCGGCCTACATCAAGCAGGTCAAGCTGTATCACGAGCAGCCCGAGGGCAGCCATCTGCACGTCATCCTCTTCGGCAAGTCCCACGTCGCTCGACTTCTTCTCGAGCATCCCTCTCGCACAGATCCGAACAGCGCCACCGAGAACCTGCAGTTCTACTATGATCGACCGTCGAAGGGCGGGAAATTGATCGATCTCGAGGAGCCGATTCCGGACGGAGGTTTCATCTACAAGAAGGTCTACAACGCACCGCCCATCACCACCGAACAACAGCAACAGACCAACAAGAGCGCCTGTACGTGTTCTCCTCCCTTTGCTATGCTCTGCGCATGACCGTTCGTTCTCTCGCACCGACCAAATCTCAATCGTTTCAGATCGGAAACTCTGGGTCGCGATGGTGTTCAAGACCGTGAAGCCCGTCACTCGACTGTACGTGTCGGTGACGATGGACCTGCACTCCAAGTACCGAAGTGTCACCGAGTTTCTGACGAGCGCCACCGGAAGAATGCTTGGCACGCCCGTCGCTGGAACCTATTTCTATGTGAGTCACTTGTCAGATTCCTTACAGCAACGGAGACGACATTCAGCTTACCGCCGACTAACCGAATA
>JACMII010000531.1:0-14336 GCA_014805405.1 Bunonema sp. RGD898
AGCAGACGGGCGATGAAGTCTTGCGCGGACGCAGAGAACGGGGTCAGTTCGAGCAGCGGATAGACGCCGGCGACCACTTTCCGAAGCGTCTCCTCGTCGCAGTCGCCCAGGAAGGGAGAGACGCCGGTGAGCCTGTGGGGTTTAGAGGCGATTTCATATTTTCAGTAAGCATACAAGACGTAGGTCAGCGCGCCCAGACTCCACATGTCCGTGGCGAGTGTGAGCGGTCGTCCCTGCACGATCTCGGGCGAAACCCACTCTTCAAGCGTCTGGCATACACGGGGGAGGTTGAAAAAATACCGGGCGTCGCTTGGATCGCACAGCCCGTGATGAAGCCGTTGGATGCGAGCTTGCGGCACTGCCCAAAGTCGGCCAACTTGATGTGGCTGTCCTGTATGAGGATCGTCTCGGGTCTGAGGTCCACAATGGCGAGCTTCTTGTCGTGCAGCATCCTCAGGGCGAGCAGCAGCTGCAATCGCCGTCGGTCATCTATCATGGCGGCGAGCGCATGCCTGTCCGACGAACGCCTGCACATGTCGTTCTCTTCGCGCCGCGTCAGGTGGCTCGACGTGTGCATTCACGGGACTGGACGCCGAGAGAACGCCGTCCAGAAGCGTGCCGTTCGCGCTACAACACAACCCTCTCTTCTTTTTGTATCCAATCAGAAGGTAAAGGGAACGAATCGAATATGCTACCACAACGACTTGGCCTTCTTTCTCCTGCTCTTGCCGTCGAAGAGCCATCGTCGCAGGCTCATCGTGATCGTCGTCGTCTTCGTTCGTTGTTGCAGGTGGCGATGATGAACTTTCTTCGGAGACAGAGCTACGGCGAACAAATGATGGCGGCGGCAGACACGGAGTGCGGGTGTCCGCGACCGGAGACATGGTGATGAGAACAAATAGCATGGACAAACAGACACACGCACGCAGGCACACGACGCTTACAGATTGATGGTGCACTCGAAGACCATGGCGATGAGGAGGATTCGTCGCCAGACTACATGTTCCGGAAGTGCGGGTGCAGACTACTAGTGCGAAGAGGGAGGAGAAGTGGGTTGCGATGAGAAAGAGCGAGAGTGAGTGAGAGGACACTGGGCGACGAGCCTGGGGGGCTGGTGTAAAACCGACAGAGCGAGGAACAGCAGGAATGAATGAAGGGAGGGCGAGACTCACTCCTCGTAGACGACCACCACGAGCGGACCGTTCTGAACGATGCGGCGGAGGCGCACCACATTTGGATGGGCGATGTGGCAGAGGAAGTTCAGCGACTTGCCGCTCTCGGCGTCGGCCGCCTTGAGCTGTGCGAGCAGTCGTCGGCCCGTCTCCCTCTCGACCACCACGAACGGGGCGCCCGCCGAGCAGCGTCTATCGATTCCCGTCTCCTTCTTGAATTCTGTAGCCCCCTTACTCGGTCTCCCGTTCGTGTATCTCGTAGAGCTGTCGAACGGGACGCGTGTCCACAGGCGGAATCGCGCGCGACGACGACGATGACGACGAGGATGAGCCAGACATTCGAAGGGCAGGTTGCGACTACGGACGGCCAGAGAGCAGACTGGCCAGAGACTCAGTCAGGCTCAGTGCGTCCGCAGCCCATTTTACACACACGCTCAAAGTGTAATCCTGCTGCACACACGTGCACGGCACATCAAGCGTGCGCGCGAGTGCTCGGAATGGAAACGAGCCGAGAGAGGAAAGTTGAGAGTCGAATGACGATGATGGTGGGAAACCTAGACCGCACTGCTAGGTGCAGTCGCACAATCACACAGCAGGACGGTGAACTTTATTGATGTGTTTTTGCGCTTCCCCCTTAACACATGCATGCATTGTTCATTCGGGCTCGCCCGTTCTCTCGGATCGTCAAGTGCAACAGAAGCACGAGCGGGCATGGGCAACGCAGATTGTGTTCACTCAGCAGGCATGATGATTAGAACGCTTTCCGCGAGAGACTCAAAGAGTTTTGGCATTAGCAGACAAAAGTTTGATTCAAGGGCTGAGAGTCGAGTGAAAGGGGTAATCGGACCCGCTGATTCCGAATATCTGGCTTGTTTAGGGTGAAAATCGTGCAATCTGTAGACCGTTATTTTGATCAAATTTCGTCACTCGTTCTCAACTCCCTGGCACCGTCGCGAGATGACGGTGCTACCCCGGATAGCCGACGATTAACCTTATTGGCAGAAAAGGTATCAGCTCAATCGGTTGTGTATCCACCGCGACCATGAAAGTGCAAAGCAGGCGCCCATTGTGACCTGTCTTTTGCACCACAGAAGGTCAATCCAAAATCGGAAGGCATACTTTGATAGAGGAGATTCTTAGCTTCAATTCGAGCTATCATCCGCCTCTCCTGCTTCAATATTGAGCGAGCAGCGGCTCTTGAACGTTTGTCTACCGTATTTCTGGATCATCCTGCACACTCTGTGAATTTCCCAGCCGCGTTGCAACAATGACAGTCAAGTCCCTCTCGACCGGTCGCTGATTGACGAAACCATTCGAAGCCCCATAATTTCGTAATTGCTGTCACTATACAGTTCCACGTATGTATGTGCATAAGTGCAATAATGGGTACATTTCTCTTCACCACTTCACGCGTGTCTGACTGTGTGCAGTCCTTGTCTATGTGTGTGTGCGTTCTGTCCTCTTCCCCACTACGTGCCAACCGAAACTTTCCACTTCATCGTCTTATTTGCACTGCGAGTGTGCTTGCGAGCATGGTGCCCGCTAAATCTGAACGGCCGCTTTTCGAATCGACTCTGCACCATACATATTAGTTTAGTGACTGTCGCAGCCGGCTGCGATCTGTGAGAGCTTTTCTTCTGCAACTCACGTCTGTTCGCAGCACGATTTTCGCTGCGGGACCACAGATGCTCTCTTGGGCGTCTCCTTTTAGAGTACCGAGGCCCCGTTTTCCAGCCCTATAAAAGTGATGAGAGCGAGCAGAGAAAGGGTCGCCGCATACTCGTCCTCTCTCGCTCTATCTCATCACTCTCTAGGCACAGGGCCCTGGGCCACGTCGCATTAAAGCTGCGACGCATCCATTTACATTTGCCAACTAGCAGAACTTTCGTGCTTTAGACGTGACCGCGTTATTGTCGTTTTCTCATCTTACTAGGCGCTGCTCAAAACGCTTTTCGCGAGAAACTCTAAGAGTCTTGGCACTAGCAGACAAAAGTCTGAACCAGGAGCTGAGAGTCGAGTGAAGGAGGTAGTTAGACACGCTGATTTCGAATGTCGGGTTTATTTTTGATTAAAATCGGGCAATCTGAAAATTTGTGTAAAACACGACATGCTATTCAGAATCAGCGGGTCCGGCTACCCCTACTGTGCGATTTTCAGCCCCTGAATCAGACTTTTGTCCGCTAGTGCCAAGACTCTGAGCCTCTCGTGGAAAACGTTGTAAGCAGGGGTTACCGTTTCTTTGCATGCACTTTCCCTCACATGATTTCATCAGCACGTCGCCTCTTCGAGTTCGTTTCTTCAAGTTCTAGACTGTAACTCTTAGCTTCCGATCTAAACTCTCAGTTCTCGACTTGTATCCATCTGATTGCAGACCGGAATGGCTTGCGTCACATCAGAACTCACTCTTCCGGCTACAGGAACGTTTCCCCTAGGAGCTCTCTACAATGCGCGCATTGGGAGAGTGATGGAGAGCAATTTCCTCAAGGCGTCAGCTGAGGTGACTATTCGCCGACGAAGATTATGTTGAAGCAGTAGAGAGCTGGGTTTAGGTGGACAACTATCCGCACCCTGGCATCGGCGTATATTATCAGGAGGGGTCCGATGCCAAGGAACTCTTCAATTCACTACAAGCCGGAGCAGATGCACAGCTGAAGTTGATGAGACTTGTGAGAGCAGGCGAAAATGCTCTCTCGTATAATTCGGAACTCGAGTCTCTGACTGGAGGTGACTCATGCGTCGCCTTATTCTGCCGTACCTCACGGGTATAACGCTATAAATACACGAAGTAGAGTGATAGTATAGGTGAAAAGAATTGCCATTGGCCGTATGGCTGATAAATTTGACTGGAATGCTGCACGGAATTCAAACGCTACACATGTGCTGGTAGCGGCGATAGAAGGATGTCGCGGAGTCATCCAGCTAAATACGACTAGTAGGAACAAGACAGACCAATATAAGCTCAATGGACAAGCCAGGGTTAGCTGTCACCGGCGCGAGAAGGATACTTCATTTGCAGATCGCGATCAAGCAGTATTTCGAAATGGGGGCGCATGGACACTGGGAACGAAGAACCGCAAATACCAGCCACGATATGGCACTCATGGTTAAGATCTACGGCTACAATCGTCCAATCACAAGCCTCCAGGTTTGTCGAGCAACACGGTATAAAGGTCTTCTGGAAACTCATGCCAGACCGTGGACGGCATTCCCTCCTTCCTCCTGGACACTCTCCCGAAGATCTTGGAGGATGAGGACGCAAAAAACTCAGGCTATCGTCCGCAACTGATGCACATATTTATGCCCCTTTGCGCTCTCGGAGGTTGTCCTGCTGACTTCAACACAGATCAACGCTGCAGAGGTGAATCTTGTGAATTGTTCAGTGAAAAATATGGCCACAGCTCCCAAATACAACGTGGCGACTGCCACAACGGCCAGACTTCTGCCGATTTCAAGATGGAAACACAAGCCAGACGTGCTGTTCAATGGAGATCTGAAAAATTTTGCGTGGTTTCCGCTCAACGACCCAGCCAACAGTCTGGTTGTCCGATTCTCGCAGCCTTACCACGTCTCATCACTCATCTTTCTGCTCTGCCGGTTTGAGTTTAAATGACAAGTGCTCTAGAATAACTGAGCCAGTGATTACGATTGGTACTCGTACTACGTCGAAGTGTCGGACGACAATAACACCTGGAATCGCGTGTGGGACAAGTCTGAAGAAAAGTGCAGGTAGTAGCGTAAATTGTAGACAATTCAGCACATTTTCAGAGACTGGCAAATAGTTCGCTTCGCACCACAGTGCGTAGTTTACGTGCGTATCGTCGGCACGCGCACTGGACACAACGACGGAAATTTCGACGTCGCTCATTTCGAGTGCCCAATCGACGAGGAGCGACTGCCTCAGCTGCTCGCATCATAGATCGTCTACACAACTTGTGTCTCACTCAAGCACGCACTTGACATAAACTCATGAATTCGAAATCGCCAAATTGACCTATATACGTGAGGCAAAAATTGATAAAGAGCAGTTTTTGGTTAAAAATTCAATTTCCCGACTTGGGAGTTATACAGCCTGAAACCCTTATTAGTGAAATCCACACCCTAATGCTCATGCGATTTGGACAATGCATCGCAAAGTTACAAGCTATTAATGTCTGGACCGCGCTTTGCACAAATCTTCAGACTGCACGATTTTCAACAAAAATCAACTAGATATTCGGAATTAGTGGATTCGATTACCCCTTCCATCCGACTCTCGGTTTCTGGTTCAGACTTCTGCCCGCTAGTGCTAAAACTCTTTGAGTCTATCACAGAAAGCGTTCTAAATATGAATCAGATTGCGACACGTCTCTCTCTGTGCAACGGATCGGTGGAAGATGGGACGACAACGATAGCGATGGTGCAAACACGTCCGAGTATTTGCATTTCTCCTTGCTCGTTGCTAGTCCGATGATAGAGTGGTGCATAGCAGAGCAATTCTGCAAATACAGGGTGATCTAGAAATACGGTAGACAAACGTCCAAGAACTGCTGCTCGCTCAATATTGAAGCAGGAGGAGCGAGTGATAGCTCAAATTGAAGCTAAGAATCTCTACAAAGTATGTCCTCCGATTTGGAAATGGCCTTCTGTGACGCAAAAGCCAGATTGCCATAGAAGGCCTACTTGCACTTTCGCGGTTGCGATGGATACACAACCGATTGAGCTGATACCTTTCAGCCAATAAGGTTCGTCACCAGCTATTCGAGGTACCACCGTCATCTCGCGGCGATACCGGGGCGCTGAGAACGAGAGTAGCGAGATTTGGTCAAAATGACGGTTTGCAGACCACACCCGAAACCGACCCGATATTCGGAATCAGTGGGGTCCGATAACCCCTGAGCGTACACTTTCAGAAGCAAACTCGTACATTTATCTTTTAGTGCCAAAGGGGCGGTCAATCCTTTGAGTCTCTCGCGAAAAGCGTTTTAAGTACTCTTTTCATGCAAAACCGCGAAGCGATCTGCTCGAAGTGTAGCGAGTCGGTTTGCGGCGCCGTCGGCTTCGCTCCGTCGCTGCAGGATGCTTAAGCAGGTGGACGACATCACACGAGGATCAATAAACCGATGGCATGACGTATGACTGTGTGATCGATGTTTGTCTTGCGTTTCCTTACACGATTTCTTCCCGTCGCCATTTTTATCAACACCTGGCGAGTGAGCGGGTGAGCGTGCGGTGAGGCGCGGACTACAGTAGCGGATGGATGGGCGGTTGCGTAATCTCCGCACCAAAGGCAGGACGTTGACGCATCTCTGTCTCCAGTGTTTGTCTTGACAGACGAGCAACAGAGACCGCTGTGCTGGTCTCTGTGCATACACCCACCGCCCCCGCGACGAACGGTCCATCGCGGACGAGGGAGCGTGCAAAGTAGAGAGACGCGGCGGACACGCGTTTGCCCTCTTTACGTAGCAAAAGAAGGTGGGCTTTCGTGCATCCGCGCCGCCGCCAGTATAAAAACCCGCTCGCTCCCATCCGAGTCACACTGTCTGTACTCCTCCCCTCCCTTTGTCTCTGGCGCAAATGCACGCGGTTTTCAGTCGGTCAAATCATGGAATTTCGTCGCACGCCCACCAGACTGAAGCGCATGAGCGACTTTGTCGCTGCGCTCGTCGAGTGCTCGACCTTGAATAACGAGTTCGAGACCATCTTCGAAGAACTCGTGAAGGCATTCCCGAGGTTATTCTTTTAGTTATACGCATCCATGCACGACTACCGCTATTGCAGATTCTTCCCGGCGCCGGCGGACCGGCAAGATGTCCGCCGCTTACTCCCCACGCTGGGATTCTGCGTCCGACAAGGACGTGTCGTGGCTCTGGGCCACAACGAGCGTGGCGTGAACGGCTAGGGCGCACCTCATCGGCCGATCGACCGATCGATCGACCGATCGATCGACTTGTTCGTTAGGATGCCGATCAGCTTGATGGCTTGCCGAATCTTTGCATTATAACATCTGGCAACGCATAAGCTAATATCCAATTGTTGAGCGCGCTGTTGGTTCAATAAATTTTACTTCTTTGGACATGTGAGTATGGTGATGATATCGTCGGGGCAACAGATCGCGCGGTACGATTCTGTTCGGGCGCGAACTAAGTCGGTCGAATTAGAAGTGGTGAGTGTGCTTTACGCGCCCTCGCGGGCCGTACACCGGCTCCCTCCACCGGTGCTCCGCGTTGAACTGGTCACCCACGCGGAGAGGTGCATACCATGGAAGAGGAGACTGGCCGGGAGAACGCCCGCCATCGCTTCCAGCCAGCATAAACACCGCCCACAACAACAACAACCGTGAGAGAGAGAAGGGACGCAAGGGGCAGGGAGTCGACACGTAGTCGACACAGTGAGTCGACACAGGCTGTCGACTCAGGGTGAGTCGGCTCTTGGTGAGTCTGCACGGACAGAGTCGGTCTGTACGTGTGTACGAGTGTGCGCGTGCTGTGTGAGGCGAGCAGATCTCGGGGAGAGAGAATGCTGACACGGACGCTCACGACGTCAGGCCCACGCACGATCCCCTCCTATCCTCGTGATGAAAGAAATGAAGATCGGTCACTGATGGCCACGGTTCATAGGTTGAGGTGGAGCTGGGAGGATGAGGGGAAGGGCCGTGAGTGGGAACGGATGGAATCCCTCCACTAGGGCTGGAACTAGTGCGGTAGGGCGGTAGCAGGGTTGGCGGCAATCGAGAGGCGAAGACACGGGTCTTCGAAATCGGTTATCACCGCAATCTGAACGGCCTCGGAGGTGGGTGCACGACCGCCCGGGGACCGATTGCGGACAGTCAGGTAAAGGCTAGGGAAGTTGGCCGCCCGGGAACGCGCAGGTGAGTGCAAGGCCCGGCGGGATTCCCTAGGATCCAGCTCAAGTAACAGTCGGATAGGTGAGGCCCGGCACCTTAATCCCGGGAGGCATTCTGGCGGAGCCAACGGAGCGCACGGTCTACAGCCGGTCTAGCCAACCGGTAGCGCTATCCTACTTGGCGTCGGAACAGATATGATATCTATGAGTCATGCGCGCGCCGAACTACGTGAATAGCTGCAGATAGTTGAGCACACCTTCGTCCAGGACGCACATGTCGCTGAAGATCTGCGTTGACGCGAGAAACGACGAGAACGCAAACAGCACGGCATTCTCCTCTCGACTCGATTCTGCGTCAAACAAGCTTTGCATGTTAATTTGTGCTTTCATCCCCTTTCATTCAACTCTGAATGCGCACCAGCAAGACGACTAAAACGCTTTCCGTGATAGACTCAAAGAGTTTTGCCACTAGCAGACAAAAGTCTGAGTAAAGAGCTGAGAATCGGGTGGAAGGGGTAGTCAGACCCGCTGATTCCGAATGTCTGATTTGTTTTTAGTGAAAATAGTGCAGTCTGCAGACCGTCATTTTGATCAAATTTCATCACTCGTTCTCAGCGCTCCGGTATCGCCGCAAGATGACGGTGGTATCTCGAATAGCTGGCGATGGACCTTATTGACTGGAAGGTATCAGCTCAATCGGTTTTTTATCCATCATGATCACGAAAGTGCAAAGTAGGCTACCCATTGTGACCTGGCTTTTGCATCACAGAAGGTCACTTCAAAATCGGAGGGCATACTTTGTAGAGATTCTTAGCTTCAATTCGAGCTATCATCCGCCCCTTCTGCTTCAATATTGAGCGAGAAGCAGTCCTTAGACGTTTGTCTACTGTATTTCTGGATCATCCTGTGCAACTTTGGGCCAATCTTTCTAATAGAAGAAACACTGAAAATGTATGGAAACGATGACGAAATCCGCGAGTTACACCGCTGATAAGACGCAATTCAATTTTTCCAGTTTTGCACGCAATCGTAATGCCGTATATGATGACTTGACGCCTATTTGGAGAGAGGATCATCGAGGAAGCGCGGATTCAACGACGACGACTGTGGTGGAGGAGGATTACGATCTTTCTTCCCATGTTTGTCGTCGTCCTTCATCTTTGCGCCGGACCCATCGCTTCTTCTCCGTCTCTCTCCTTCTCGGAGTGTACGACCACGTGTGTGCACATGTGTGGCTGTGTGCTCTCTCGGCACCCTCGTGGGCTGCGGGAGAAGAGAGAGTAGACGTCTGTCTGCAGCTCGATTATCGGGACGGGTCTTTTAGAGGCGTCGAAGGCCCCGCCCTCTGGCCGAGCGTGCCATGCAACTGGTCCAAGACGACGATAAGGACGATCAGAAAAAAGCCGCCGCCTGTCAACTCACGTCTGGTGTTGCAAATAATGGAACCTCCAGCGGTCGTCCTTCTGATGGTGACGCGGCTCCGTTCTATGACCGCAAGCCTTGCATGAAGGATCGACTTGGAGTAGCTGGCATTCTTGTAGCCAATCCTCCAGGAGCCCTATCATTTTGTGCAGCTTTCGGAGCGCCATGTCCTTGAAGGAACGCAACTCTGCAACTCCTCACCCAAACATCTGAAGGCACGGCGGTAGTGTTGCCGTTTTGCACGCGATTTTGACAAAGTTTGTTTCTTTCCATTCAATTTCATTCTACGTCGCCACTTCTCGCGGCGGAAACAACTTTTCAAATAGGCAAAGTTCCGCCGAGAACATGCACACTCTGTGAATTTCTCAGCCGCGTTACAACGATGACGGTCAAGTCCCTCACGACCGGTTGCTGATTGATGAAACCATTCGAAATTCCATAGTTGCTGTCACTAAACAATTCCACGTATGTATGTGCATAAGCACAGTCATGGGCATCACTCCTCTTCACTACTTCACGTGTGACTTGCTGTGTGCAGTCCCTGATCCAGCAGCGTCATCCTAGTCCGTTTTGCCGGTTCCAGGACGGCGCCGTTATCCTTGTCTATGTGTGTGCGTTCTGTCGGGCCCACCATCCAGCTCCCTGTCTTATGAACCAAGAAACTATTGATCGATCGTTCGTTCCCCTTCAAAATTGTTTCTTCTTATTTATCGAACACACAATCGAGTTTAGGTGAATCGGTGAAATCCATCGCTCACATAATGCTGCCGCACAATAGCAACTCGACTGCGACGGGCGAAGGGGTCGGTAGTACTGCCGCGAGAAGCAAACACTGAATCAAGCGCAGAACCCCATCAGGGTGGAGGGCCAATCGCTGTCGCCCGATGTTGCTCAACGAGAAAGCACTAATTCTGCTACTACACCCGGTATAACTTACACAGCGGCGAAACGAACGTCAATCTAGAACTACATAAGCAGTTCAAAATTCCGAATAACGAAATCGGTTGCGGATATGATCGAGTTTTCAAGGATTTCCTGGGCAAAAAGGTGCAATCAGTTTGCGTCAAGGACCCCTACATTTGTAAACATCACCAGGTTTTCGATTTTCAGTACATATTTCATGTCAGAAACTGCAGGCCGATAATTTTGTCCAATTCTGCATTCTTCTGATCCAGAAGTACGACAATTTAAAGACAATTACGCTAACTACATCGTCAGAGAGCCAGAAGAACGAGAAGGATATTAAGAAAGAGGTTTTATTTTCATTTGTTTATAAGTCTAAATATTTTAGCTAAACTCTCTGCTCATCGAGCGTGGCATCGCGCTCAATTTCGAATACAATCAAGATTTTCATGCTCGGACAATTTATTTCGATAATAGCTGGAGGGTGGAGCTCGACCGTGGATTGGACTACTTCAAGCCGCCGAAGGCTTAGCACCTTTGCTTCGAAAAAAAATTGAAAAATCTCAGGATCTGTCTAGCGATGACATGAACCTCCGAGCCTGCAAACACACAACAATCACTATTACCCAGCACACGGTTCCAGTTCTGGCGCCGTGCGGTAGCAGGCCCATTCCCCAGCCCGATGACCAGCCATGTGGTTTGATTCAACCGACAATAGTCACGATTCCGGCCGGCTCTACCGGTCACGGATATGACCGAATTTTCGCGAAATACCTGGACGACAAGTTAATATCGGTTCGCGTCGTAGACCCCTGCATGCGTGAACCTTACCAGGTTTTCGATTTCTAGCATACATTTCTATGTCAAAAACTGCAGGTCGACAACGTTTTTCGATTCTGCGAAGTTCTAGTCCTGAAGTGCGTCAATTTAAAGACAATTACGCTAGTTACGTCGCCAAGGAGTTGGGAAAAGACACCCAAGCCTAATTCAGTGGTTCTTAGCCTGATTGATAAGGTGATTTTCTTTTTATTTGTTTATAAAAACTGAAATATTTCAGGTAAAGCTTAGGCTTGGAAGCAAGCTCGATGTTGAATACGAGAAAAATCTCCGTTGTCGAAAAATTGATTTCGACAATGGCTGGGCAGTGATAATCAACCATGGATTGAACTACCTCTTCGACGACATGAACCTCCGAACCTGCAAAGAGACAAAAATCACCATTTTTCGGCACGCCATTGTGCAACAAAATACTAATCCTGCTACTTCAGGGGCAAGGCGAACATCAATGCAGATCTACGATCTGCGCTCTTCGAAAGCAGGCTTCTCGGCGAGTACACGACGCGGACCAAGATCAGAAGTGGAGGATTTGGTGTTGTCTTCAAAGCTCGGCACAAGATAGACAAAGGATGGTATGCCATCAAGCAAGTCGATCCGGTCGTTCCAATCGATCCGGTCGATATGGCCGGCACGGAACAGTCGCCCAACAAAGTGCTTCGAGAAGTGCACATTTTGGCTAAACTCGATCATCCACACATTGTCCGATATTACGACGCATGGCTAGAGATACCGCCACCCGATGAGAAATTTTCGTGGATGGACAGCAATCAGCCCTGTCTCTATATCCGGATGGAATGGTGCAGTGATTCGACCCTGCACGAATGGCTTGAACAGAATCGACTCCCGGCACAAAGACCTGTCTCGCAGACGCTTGATTGGCTCCGCCAGCTGGCCTCGGCCGTCAAGTATATTCATGACGCGGGTCTGATACATAGGGATATCAAGGTGAAGGACACACCGCATCTGACACACAACTCTGTACATCTTGTAGCCGGGAAACATTTTCTTCGGATCGTCACACGGTGGAGTCGTGCCAGTTCTCAAGATTGGCGACTTCGGACTGGCCATTGATGTGGCTCCGTCATCTTCTTCCGGAGCCAACGGAAATTTCACCGCGAGCTCATCCACTATGAGCAGTCAACACACTCAAAATGCGGGAACTCCCAGTTACATGTCTCCCGAGCAGGTGAGTGCGGAAATAGTGCCACCATCGAGAGAGGTGTGTGCGTTCAGCCGTCCGGTCATTACAAGAATAGTACGGATATCTTCTCACTGGGTCTCGTCTTCCTGGAGATGGTGCATCCGTTTAAGACGGATAAGGAACGACACGGCGTCTTTGGGGCTCTTCGGGCGAATCAACGCCCCGAAGTGATGGATAATCTGGACAAAGAGATAGACGCGCTCATCAGTTGGATGACAGAATTCGAGCCGGAGAAGCGCGCTACGTCGAGTGAGCTCGACAATGAGTTGAAGAAGATGAGGTTGGTTAGATCGAAATTAAAACGCTTTCCACGAGAGACTCAAACAATCGGCTACTATGGTGGCACTAGCAGACAAAAGTCTGAGCCAGGAGTTGAGAGTCGGGCGGAAGGCGTTTTACGAGTTCCCGTTTGTATGGTGAGAGATCGTCTGTCCAAACTCCCATTTTCTGTGATGCTTGCAATCATTGTGTCCTAACGAAACAATAGGAACTGCACAGGTCCTCTCTTCAGATCGTTGTCGAATGTGATCAATCGATCAGCGAGAATGACGAATTGGAAACAAATCCCCATGATGGCCACAGCCATTGGCGCCATCGTGGCTGGTATTAGCATTGCAATCGCGATCGTTGCAAATCCGATTATTCTTACGGGTGAAATTCTTTCTTCCTAAATAACTCTTTCGTGAGTATAGACGATGTTATCGGCTTAGCATGGGTCACGCTATCGACTGGAGTAGTGGCGGGCGGTATCCAGGCCATGATGTACGCCTTTAGTGAGGTAACTTGAATGCTCTGCGAGCGGACAATCTATCGATCCTGTGTCAGGAAGCGGATTGGGGCGACTTCCCCAAGGAATTCGGACTCGGCTTCGTGATCGGTTCCGTCACGTTGTTCTTTTCGGCCGGAGCGTCAGACGTCTTCCGGAGTATCTCGAGAAGCTTAGACACCGGATTGGCGAGTTTCTTCATTGGGGTACTTGTTTAACGATTTTATCATCAAATTGCATTGGGAATAATTTCAGGTCAATATTCATATGGTCTCATCCATATTCCTGTCAGTCACCTCAACGATCATCACGAATTCGGTATGAATATCCTCACTTTGCATTCAGATAACTCTGATTAGCGGCACGGGCGGAAGTGGGATGAGAATCTAGGCGGCGCAGTCAAGTTGGGCGCCATTCTCGGCGTCATTTCGTGCGGTGTCTTCGCCTTCCAGCACATCAATCTGAACAGGGCGGAACGTCTAACCAGTTGGCTAATGCTATTCAGTCGAGTCAAGCGAAAATCTTCAGACCCATTTTCGTGGGACAAGCACACCAGTTCACTCTACAATGGGTTTGGCTTGATTTGACATTTCAGTTAGCACATTCGACTAGTCTGGCTAATATGTCGGCTGGCGCTTGGTGGGCATGCAAGATGGGCGGCGAGATTGCAGTCAACTTTGTGCAGAACATCACCATCCAGTACTTCACGACAGGCGAAGTCACTTTGGAGCGCACAACGGAGCTGTTGTGTCACATTTCACATTCAGATCAGCTTCAAGGCTGCTCTAGTTGGAATAGTTGGAAGTGTCGTCTTTGCGGGACTTAGTATCGTGCGCCAAGCCATTCAATACTGGAAGAATTGGGGCAACACCAACATTTGGCTGGTGACATATAATAGTTGCTAACAATAACGAAACGGCACAAATTCAGATTCTGGCCAGAATTTTTATCAAGGTAAGGGAGGACTACAAAAGGAATTGAAATTCACACAAGAAACATTTCTGTGACAAGTATCAAACCATGCAGAACAAGAGTCCCGGGGAAATTTCAAATGTCGCCCCCGCCGTTTGGCCGTTTGGCCGCACCCGAATGGTTCAAGTGCCCGGGTTCGAATCCGTGCGTGTGCAAGGCCTTGAGATCAAGTCAACTTCATCCAGAATCATCATACAGCATCTAATATTCACCATTTTCATCGATTTATGCGTAATTACAA